>MU004314.1:0-278013 GCA_010405375.1 Lophiostoma macrostomum CBS 122681 | reverse complement strand
GAGCCTCGAGGTCTGAGTCCAGTTCCGAATCCGAATCCGAATAGGGGGCCACAGGGGCAGCGACTGGAGCACGGCTGGGGGCAACCACGGGGGCAGCGACAGCGACCGCACGCGAAACTCTGGGGCGGTTAACCAAAGCCTCGAGGTCTGAATCCAGTTCCGGATCCGAATCGGAGTAGTCGCCTGTCATGATGACTATTGAAGAAAGACTGGTGTTGTTGGACGGTAGTTTGAGCAAAGGTGGCCTTGGGGTTGTGCGGGGGTTGAGAAATATACAGCCCGCTCAATGAACGTAGCTTGTAGCTTGTGTTTGGGCAAACCACACCTTAGCAACAATCAATTGACGCACGCCGTGGCGACGTAAGCGAACGTGCAAGCGGACGTGCAAGCGGTGAAGTAAACTTCGAATCCATTGAGAAAATTCCAGTGTATTCCACCCCTGAACATCACGTGGTTAGACACCCGCTCACGTCCAACCCAGGGTCTGATAGGTGCCAGTATGTCTTGATGGTAACATCGTCTTGACAGAGGTTGATAGAACCTGTTCTTAGGAGACGATGTCCGGATATTCAAGCGTAGCGATTCTGAGCGCAGCCGAAGTGACCTCGAAGTGACCAGATATAGCTCTTGAACGATTTGATACGCTCCGAACCGCAGCATCGCCGAAGGAGTAGCGTCGGGCCATAGGCAACGATATACTGGTAATAACAGCCCCTGAGGATATCGTCTGGTATCGAGCAGTGCCTCGCATTTTGGGTCATAACAGCATCTTACTATGTACCTAGCCACTCTATCCAGAACAAGAGAAAGACGACCGTCCCTCTAGATAGAGAAAAAGCGGCACCAGCATCATAAAGACTAAGGCCTCGCGGCTTCGGAATAGGACATGGAACTGAGGTAGTTCAGAAATTCGTGTTGCTTTGATGATGTGATCAGTCGTCGGGTAGATTTTGGTCCGAAGCTATCGATAGCCGTCCGCCTAGCAAGCTGCTAGGCCACTTCCGGACCTACGTCGTTATCCTCTACCGTGCGAAAGACGCAGCGTCTTTCGCACGGTAGGGGATACGCAAACGCTGAACAACCGGACTTCGCTAGATAAGTTGCACCGATTCAAGGACCTTAAGATGGAAGACTAGGTAGAAAAGTGGGGACATACTCCACAGAATTGGTAATCTCGGCGTCCGAGTTGTCGCTCGATCATGGAAGAGGTCCGTGCACCATCCTATCACCTCTTCGGTCTGAGCAAACAAGGGCATAGAATACAAATATAAGTATGCTTCAATGGGAAACTTTAGAGACGACTCTGAAAACCATCAAACTCGTTCGCACTTCGACCATGGCATCCAATTACTCTTTCTACAGCATCCCTCTCTACTGGTTCATATCTCTATGTCCACACTGGTATGCGGTATGTCTACGTTTCTATTCCTCTCGATGGATGTTTGCATGTATGCTGATGAGCCCAGGTCAATCTCATCAAAACTTCCAACAACGGCTACTGGAATCTCGCAAACCCAAAGGCCGCGAAGACAGAGGAAGGCTACCAGAAAGCTGTACCGGCGGAGATCTATGATAAATACGAAAGATCTCAGGCCGCACACAGAAATATGATAGAAAATGCACCGCTCTTCATTGGAGCAGTGGTTGTGGGAAATGTGGCGGGTCTTCCTACTGGTAAGCATGTCCTCTCAGAGCCAAAACGACAAGCTGACACAGATGGCAGCGACCTTGAATCAGGCGGTAGGAGCATATATTGGCTTACGAGTCTTGTATGCTACGCTCTACATCAACGTCAGGTCGCAGAAATACGCGCCCATACGTTCTCTGATTTGGCTATCTTCGGTAGCACTGCTTTTTGGAGTGTACATCAAAGCGGGGAATAAGATCAGATAGTAGCGGGGACTAAGTCTTTCATTCTCACTTGTATACATGATTATAGTCTTCCGCATGACATGCGTGTCCCCATTGTTGACGAATTACTTTGCCTTTCCTAATCTACATGACACCATCTCTCCAGCCGATTCCCCAGTCTGGACTTCAAAGATCGAGTCGTCATAGCCACCCATGTTTTCCATGCCAAAGAAAATACCGGACGCTGTCCAATCTCATTCAGTGCGGCTTCAGAAGCTTCGCGAAGGCAGCGTAAATATCGTGTCCAGATCAGCGATTCCATCATACGGAGCAATTGGCCTTTATGTGGTCCCGAACCCATCGCTGAGCTTCACGATTGGTAGGTATGTAGATTTCCAGGTCCTCCAGCGCAAATGTAGCCAGATAGTTCAGTCCGGGAATGTTGACTGGGGCAAGTGCATTGCTCGATGGGGACGGATACGAATCCAGATGAAGCACCAATCGCTTGAGGTGGGAGTTCGTGCGCAGTAGGAATAACGAAGTGTAGATCTGTGTTGGAATCGCGGGAAAAGCCGTCAGACTGAGGTCGCGAATCAAGTTGAGTGAACTTGAACGCTGCATCAACCGCAGCCAGCGTGCTGACATGTGAAAAGCGTGCTGCTTTACCGACGCACCAAAAATCGTTTGAGCGACATCGGAATCGTGAACCCTGAAATGATTCGCACCATAGAATAATGGCTTGACCATGCCATCCATCTTACGATCGACCTGTCGGAGAGACAGAACCTCTGGCAGGCTGATATCCCAATGATCAAGTCTAGCCCGTCCTCCACAGATATAGCTCTTGGGTACAAAGCAATTGGGTACTTTCACAGAAGCCCCGAATGACCAATGACCATGTCCGCGTCCCTGCAGGATAGCGTTCGGCTGGGACCACTTGCCAGTGATGTCAAGACGGCCGAACACGACGAGGGGCTTGATGACCATGAGCTGAAGCTCATCAGGCAGATCATTCCAGCGTGCAAATGAATCGCGATGTTGATATTCCCTGTAGAAAGAGGCGAAGACATCGTTCTCGCGGCCCTGGGGTAGGCAGTAGACACTCGCAATCTCTCTCGGACCGCTAAAACCACAGCAGTTGTTTGCCGGAAAGATGTGGTCATCAGCACCTTCCTCTTCTAGCCTCTCTTGATTGATCTTGGTCATCCACGATTCGCGCTTGGTTGGGTCCAGATGATTATCGTAATGTTGGGGAACCAAATCGCCGTTGAGAGTTCCTACGGATTCCTCCGTCGCGGCCACTATCTTTTGCAAGGGCCATGCACGGCGTGGCGAATCCGGTTGTGTCCAGTTTATGGTGTTTGTCATAGTTGCCGAGGGCCCTAGTACCATGACTGCGAGGGCCACAGTCTGCCTGGCATTGAAA
This sequence comes from Lophiostoma macrostomum CBS 122681, assembly GCA_010405375.1. Taxonomy (NCBI): domain Eukaryota; kingdom Fungi; phylum Ascomycota; class Dothideomycetes; order Pleosporales; family Lophiostomataceae; genus Lophiostoma; species Lophiostoma macrostomum. The sequence continues at coordinate 274,736 of MU004314.1, read as the reverse complement.
GAAGTGACAGCATAACCTCCATGTAATGCCGTGTAAAGTGCGTGATCTAGAGGTAGAGGTGCAGGGTTAGCGTGAATATCTCAAGAGGATGGCTATTCTTATCCCCATCTTCGCATTACCATATTAGATCGTCTGTTCAGGTTTACTTACTCAGCCATGACTTTGGAGCAAGCGCTTCTTCCAAAAATCGCTCTGCTACGGGACGGGCTTTGAAAAGATCGCGCAGCTCGGGCTCAGAGAGGAGATTGTCCGTCGATGCGAGATCGTCTGGACTAGGGGACCCGAGGTCCGTCAATGTGCGTGCGACTGGAACAAGCCATTGTGCGGAGGGGTCAGATTGAGCGGCTGCGAACCGTGGGACGAAGGGTGTAGCCATGGCCAGGATGGAGGAGGTGACTGTATCGAATGGAACTCCCACACGCGATGAGCGCAAGGATGCTTCTTGTTACGACAGACTGGAGAAGTTGTGATTGAGCGCGCTAAGTCGTTGCGGGGATGGTAGGAGGTCCTGGGGAAGGAAGGCCGGGCGCACAAAGAAATGTCCGGTAGCGGCTCGCTCGTGGCAGGCCGTGTTGATGTTGATGCAGTGCGTGTGCGACTCTGTGGAGACGTCTATCGAAGGAAATGGTAACGGTTGCTGGCCTTTCGACGCGGTTTGCTGCGGCACCAGCAGCTTCCGCGGTCATCGCGAGCTGCCAGGGATACCAGTATGGCTGAAATTTGTCGAGTGAGCGAACGCCGCAGGTGGTACGGTGGGGAGCGTTTGGAATTTTCGTCGGGAACGTGCTGTCACTTTATCACTCACCGCTCCGCCAGACTTGCCCTACGACATCGATACACATGCACCATGCAGGACGGCGACGACTACCGCAACATCGACGGGATTAGACACATGCCCATTCGGTCTCCGTATTCGGTGTACCTTGCCGGAGACGTACCCTCGCGCTCGATGAGCAACCCCAAGGGCAAAGCTATGGCCGGAACTGCTGCGCAGTCGCAAGTGGGTTCCCTCAACACCACTTGTTCATCCCATACTGATGCTGCAGACGTATTTTGCAAAGAACGAGGACGGCGCACAGAACTCCCTCTCTGGTACTTGCGCCGCGGTTTGTGATTCTGCGGCTGGGTTCGGGGATCGCCTTGAACAACAAGAACAGGTATGCCGCTTCATTTTGTGGCAGAGCGCTATGTTATCCACAAATTGACCTTTTCTAGGAATCGGGCGATACTGCCGATAGCCTAGCATTGTCCTTTGAGCGGGCGTCGTTCGGTCCGCAGATCGTAGGCGATCGTGACGCAGCTCCGAGCGCACAGGGTCGTTCCGACTGGTCGCCAGCTCCGAAGACTTCAATGAAGCCGCCGCCAGCACAGGAGAAGGGTCCATCGATGGAAACGGGCAGGGTTCCGCACTCATTTGGTGAGACCCCAGGTAGTGTCAACCCAGTGTTGACGTCTCGCCGGGGCGGACAGCTACCTGGAGGATTACCCATGGTCTTGCAACCTCTTCATGGCCGTATGTCCCAATTTCCATCTCTTCTGGGTCCCTGCTCTGACCAATCAGTCTCTCGATTTTCCCCGGTCAATGATCACACAGTCCTGCCCGATGTCCTCGATACTGTCCAGAACCATGACCTCAGCTCCTCTTGGCCCTCTGTGCGCAATAGCGAAGCTGAGCGCCGCCGAGAACGGCAAAGTGAGCTATATCAGCGAGAATTTCAACGGATTCAAGAAAAGGCTAGAGCTGAGGCTGAGGCCGACAGTGCGAGAGATGCTGAAGAGAAGCGGCCTATACACGAAAAAACTGAACCAGCAGAACGTGTTGCACGAGAATGGCGCATCGGAGCTGAACAAACGGAGGTCAGGCAGATGATACATGAATGGTTTCCCCACTACCAGAAAATGGCTCAGAACGATCCCTGGGTCTCACGGCTGTATCAAGAGCTGCAAGAGGTAGATTCAATCCTCTTCTTCCGTCTGAAAGCAGCCAAAGACAGTCGAACGAAGCCCAGCTTTACGCCTTTCGAATGCGTCGTACTAGCGCTGGTGGCAGCTCCCGATCGATGCGCCACACCGCAAGATATACTGGCCTGGGTTATGGGATGCTTCCCTTGGTATGGCTTGCTAGATCTACGCGAGAGCCAGCGCTTCATGAAGCAGATCGAAGTCGAGTGCGCTTCTGACACAAATACCAAGCTGGGTGACGGACACCTCCGGCGTGTTTACTTCAAGCATGTGAGCACCAATCCGCCAAACCTCGCAAAACAGCGCACGTGCTGCGTGTACAACTTGCCACCCGGGGTGGAGAATTTCGTCTTTGAGCAGATCTACACCGGGAAGTTCCCCCATTTCTGGAGGCATGTCCCGTCCGAGGGAGGCTCCACTAACTTCCTGAATATACCTTTAGAATTGCGTTTGGAGGTATATAAGCATCTCCGGCTCTCGGGGGTGGTGCATGTGGCATACCCCGAAGGATACATGCATGGAAACATTCCGCGACTCTTTCTTGAGAAACCTAGCAGCGGTTGCTACATCATCAATGATGGGCTTCTAGAGTATACCAGGGCTGACTTGCTTCCTACGATCAAGAATTTGCTTCCCCTGGTGCATGGAAACGAAACTCTGTACGAAGAAGGTTGCGAGGAGTTCTTCTGTCACCACACTATTGTCATCCATGAGAGACGTCATCAACGAGGCTTTTTCGGTCGACACCTTGTTTCCCGCCGCCCTGAGCTTTCGCGCCCTTCGGCTCAAGAAATATCGGCACCATTTCTGGCATACAATTTCCTCAAAGGAATTGGTCGCGTCGGCCGCCATTTCTTGGGCCACGTTGAATTTAGCATGACCGGCAGTAGTACGCAGGAGCAGTATCTTGGACACATGCTTGAACTGCTTGGAGAGAGCATTTGTCTTCGCCAACTCGCTGTTACGATTGACACCGCGAGCATGCGCTTTATTTATCGAAGCAGACTCCAAGATATGCCAGGCTTGAGTCACTTGCAGAGGTTTCGAGGACTTTCAGAAGTCGACATCAAGCTTACCGACCGCTTTGATGCGCTTCGCGACCATCTCGACCAGAACATCATCCCTCTGATGAAGACATCAAAGAACGACAAGAACTCATGCGCTCTTCACTGAGCATCGTAGGGAAACTTCGCTCTGCAAGGCTATACAGCGCTTAGCGCACTTCTGACGATATCTGTGCTTCTCCTTGAGGTCTTGATAATGAGTAGTGTAGGATTGGATGGCAAGTGTTCGCAGCACACTATGGTTGATGCATTTGGAGGGCCTCAGGCGTTTCCCGTGAGCTTGGGGGAGCTTATCTAGTAATCGTAGGTCGACACGGTAGCTACATGTAATCTCAACAATGACTGCTTGATCTTGACCGCGCGTGCTTTGGTGTGAGAATGCCGCCACTACATAGGGACGTTCGTCGTCTGAAAACCCATGATATCTGAGTGGCTGCTTTGCTAGCTGCCAGCGGGTCTTGAGCCATGTTCATCATAGCGAGCGCGATGCCGCCTGGCAGAAGACGCCTTTCAGTAAAAGCCTTTCATAGCTGCAATGAGAGAGTGAAACAGAGCTCCTGCGAAGCTCTGACCCTCCCATCGTTGCTTGCGACCAAAGACCCGGGACGCCGCTAAGTTCCCTACCAGTGGGCACCGAACCTTCCAATCGGGTATAAATAGTTTGACAATCAGAAGTTTCTTCACCCTTCGGGGGGCCCTTCGGGGTACACAGCTGAACTAAGCTAACTTAGTCCAGTGTAAAAGTAAACCGCGACCGGCGCGGTTTCTTCCCAGTTTGGTTCTTTTGCTTCTGGAGGGGACATTGAGCCTGTGTTCGAACTAGTCGTCGAGGCTCTGAGACGTCTTCTTTTGGCTGGAGTATGATGGGGGATGGATGGTGGCTCCTAGGTGAAAGCTACGATTGCCAGCTCTTGCGTGGAGACTCAGTTCCGCCACCACTACGTGTTCATCTGCTCCTTTCCCTCCGTCTGCGTGCAGTGAATGTCTCTCGCCCGCTGATGGACTCTCGCGCACCTTCGGCATTGGGCAGGTTGTACCGAGGCTCCACGTGTAGTTTTGTTCTGCTTCAGCTTCGAGCTTCCGCCGCTTCAACGCACAACAACCGTATAGCTCTCCACCATGCTACGTGCCAACGGCCAGCAAGCCAACAAGGACGGTCGCCAGCGCCCTGCGTCGCCTTCCCTTCTCCATAGCAGTCTGCGCAACGGTCCGTCCTCGCAGACCATGGCCCCGCATCATTTCCCTGCCATTGCGAGCGCACCTACGATCCACGGGCCCCAGCCTGACCTCATCGACGAGGCATCTTTTGCGGCATCCCACCATACCGCTGGTTACGGGAGGGACGTTGCCAGCAGTCTACAGACCCCATGGCCGGTGAGCAGTGGACATTTCACGACCGCACCGGTGGCTTCAAACTTCGGTCGCCAGAACATCTCCTCTTCGGGCAGTACCGGCGCCGACGGCGCTCTCGCCGGACCACCGCTGGTAAGCCGACAACGACTGATTGAGATGATAGCAAATTGACGTCCTCCAGCTTCCCTACAACGGCGTGGGCATGTTTGCAGTTGCACCCAGCGGTTCGAACGACGTAGCAGGACAAGCGTACGACCAGCAAGATTGGTATCATGATGTATAAACTCCGAGCGCTGGCGGTGGGACGTCATATTATAGCCCGTTGGGGTACTTTTCGTCTCCTGGAGCAGGAATGCCTTCCCAACAACTGTACCAAGGGCCGGCTGTGATACCCCCATTTGTCGGAAACCTTCTTTTATCCACTGCGACCACTGCCTATTCAGGGCCAACACCTTCGATGACCGGATGGCCAGGCAATGGGTTCAATCACACCATTGCCCCGCATACGTCAAGTCTTTGTAAGTACCAAGCTCTTCCTCGTGCCATCCTTCCCTAACACCCTTAGACTTCGATTCTTCTTTCGGCGCTGTTACGTCGCCGGCTTTCCACAGTGATCAAGCGATCGGTCGCCACAATCACAATGTCAAAGAACTGACCGACGGAAACGTTACACTTCACTCTGATGTACAAGAGTCTCTAGGCTCTGGAGATCGGAATAGTGTCGGTCGAGCGCAGCAGGCTTCTCAAGGCCAGCCCCCACATTGGATTGCCAAGAAGCGAGCTGCACTCAGGAATCGCTTGAGAGCCCGAAGAAAACGGCTGGTACACAGGTGGTTTCCAAGCCTCGCTGAATATACCAAGAGGTGGCGCGAGCCTTCGCGCTTCGAAGAAGAGATGCTCCTTCTCGGCTCTAAGATCTTCCATCGATTCAAAGCTGCCAAAGCTGCCAAGACTAAAGATACGATGCCCTATCTAACGGATAATCAATGCATCGCGTTCGCGCTACTAGCACAGCATGGATGTGAGGCTGAGGCGAGGGATATCCTGAAATGGGTCGATGACATGATCCCCCTATATGAGGGTCGGCTCTACGACACTCTGGGAGAAATGTCTTTGCAGTACGATCGCACCTTTGAATGTACGGGAGTACAGACTCGCGATCCCGACGACTCGGAGGCAGAGATCCACGAATCGCGTATCTGGAAGTTACCGCCTGGCCGAGTGAATGCCATCTTTGAGGACCTTTACGGGGGAACCTCTCCGCAATTTTGGAAGAATCCAACTCCACGTCAGACAAGCCAAGTGTCGTCTGGTCTTAACGTACTGGATCTTTGCCAAGAACTTATGAATCACATTTTCCACTACCTCGAGTTCGGCGTGCCAATTCACGTTGAAAATGAGGAGGGGGTAATGCATTTCTTCATCCCGTTCCCAGAACGGGAGTATTGGAGTGGTCGTCTTTTTGATGATGATGATGGCCATGTGATTCGCGATGAACTTCGTGGCGAAGTGATGAAGGTTCTGGGAATTTCCGAACCCTATGAACTTCTTCCTCACACTGGCAATAGTGTCCTAGACTCTGCCGCTTACAGCTCGTTGTTCACCAAGAATGAGTACATTCTCCACGACGATCATGATGTGACTCAGTGGGGTGGACCGACATTCATAGCCCTCACTTTTCTCTACGACATTGGGTCGATAGCCCGCCGTCACTTAGGACGCATCCAGTTCTCAATGTACCTCATCCCAGAGCATAACAGGCTCATGGTTCGTATGCTTCATTTGCTAGGTCAGAGTCAACATCTTCAAGATCTGACAGTTTTCGTCTATCTTCATGATCTAGAGGATGAGTATCGCAGCGATCCTTTGTGCATCCCGGGAATGAAATTGCTGCAACGATTCCGGGGCCTGAAGACCGTCACGTTCAGACTGGTAGGCGAGGAAGAGGATGTTGCTCTACTTCGAGACTTCTTCGATCAAGATATGGTCCCTAAAATGAAGATAGACAAGATCCTGAAAGGGGAACCTGCGCTCCTGCGCTCCAGCCCGAGGCTATACGGGGTGTAGATGGAGATGATGACAAAGGGGTATAACAGGCGATCTCGTTAGAAGCCAAGGCGCCACACGTCGATGGCTCAGAGAGAGATGAGGTAGATTTTAGAAGATGATCTCCCGGATTACTTGGTGGAAAGGGGATGTTCAAATGGGATTTGTCCATTCTGGTAAGCTCAGAAAGACTCATTGCAAGGCAATGACGGGAGATCTTAATAGTAGCGAATGAAACACCTCCATATGTCGTCTTTTGGTGTGACATGTACCTTTGTTGTCGGACCGACGAATGTTCAGTCAGATAGGCCGGAGTCTGAATGTCATCCACTTCCTCTCTGGTTCGCAGTTTTGGGCAGGTTCAAGTACCCAACTAGATACAGAGTAGCTCTCCGTAGTTACCAGAGGGGAAGGCTTTCATCTGAGCTATAGCTGTAGTACTCTCGGGTAGACTACGATCGTTGAGCAGTGCTTCGACCCGGGTTCCTCTGATCTCTACTTGACGACTTGCACTCAGGGGCCGATGACGTCTGTGTGAATGCTGCTATAGCCGGCTCTCACGCGGCTTCCGGATCGGCAAAGAAACGCTCCGAGATCCCGCGAGCCTCTGGTGTTGTGATGCTCGGCCCTGTATTTTCTGTCACTCGTGCGCAACCCCACAACAGTCGCACGTACGACGACCGCCCACAGCCTGGTTGAGTGCCTGTATCGGATATCCAAGTAGCAGCGTAGGACTGCCAACCGCTGGTATCACCCGCGCGAGCTCGTAGCAGTCTCCTCCTTGATCACCCGATTGAGCGCACGTCGCCGTCGAATTTTGACAGTGCAGGCGCAATCCCACCGCCCACAGGTATGTTCGCACCGTATCAACAGGTTTGATGGGGTGGACTAACACCGTGCGTCTAGAGCACCTTCGAGCAGCCGCGGCGCCGACATGGCTTTGGAGACGCGGTCATTGCAGGATGCCTTCGGTAGTGTCGATTCGGCCGCAACGGAGGTTGGCACTGCGAGGAAGACACCAAGCCTGGGAGATTCGTCCTCAAGTGCCACTGCTCGGGCGAAAGCCGTCAACAGGGAGCGAGAGGTCGCCTATCAACAGGATAGGATGCGCATAGATAGGAACCGGTATCGCCTGGCCAGGGCGAATCTTCCCGGACTCCGGATAAGTCCCATAGATCTGCCCAGCGTAGCACCCATCATGTATTATCAGCCTGACGACTGTGGTCTGGAGATCGAGCGCCAGCACGAAACAGTCGATGGCGGCTTGGATCGCTTCAATTTCGAATGGCGCAAATCCGGTTCGAACCTCAGGGCCGCGATCGCTCCGTACCTCAACCACGAGAAGACCCGTCCGCCACTCAACATACTCCATCTCGTCGGGTGGGCCCTGAACAAACTTGCCAACAAGCGCGGTACAATCACCCAGATTGAAGGTCAAATTCTGCATGACTTCCCCGTCTTCAGGGCAAGCACGTCAAGAAACTTGCTTCGACAACGGATCGACAAGTTGTTCTTGGAAGAAGAGTCAAAGTACAACAAGGTCTTGTGTTTGGCTGACAAGGCACATCAACCTCAGGCCTCGTTGGCGAAGCGTGACATGGTCTGGGAGATGCCGCTCCAGCGTATAGACTACATCTTCGCAGAGTTCTATGGAAAGAATCTCTCGGTCGGCGTAGAAGCTCCATCGGCATCACTCATGCAGCCTGTAGGGCTCTTCGAAAAATTCCCGGACGAATTACTGGTCATCATGCTGAAGGCGCAACTTCGTATCGGGAAAGTCATCCTCGTTCGTCATGACCCCATGCGTCAAGTCCCCTCGCACGCATTCTTCGATGACGAAAAGCGTGGTAGTCGTGTGCAGCTCGCATTGAGCGACGTTCTTGCTATTGCTGAGGTGAAGGACGAGAAATTCCGGATCATGGTTCATGAGGTTTTCTTTGGGGTCAACACTTTCTCGTTCCCTAATCTCAAGGTTTTCCTTATCTGGCTTCACTGGCTTGGAGCTGGAAACCGTCTCCTCGTACGCTCGGTCATCGTGCGATTGACCCCGGTGACAGATTTACTGAAAGATCTGAAATTGGCTTTCTGCCTCCTTGGTCAGAGCGAAAAGCTCGCGGAGTTAGATATTCGCTTGATTTGGTGGGACCGGCATCCGAAGCAGTCGAAGTCGCTGACATCCTCGGACTGGTTTGCAGTACTTGAAGACATCTGCCTCCGGCGTGGCGGAGCCTTCAGATATGTACGTGACTGTCCTAAAGCGGAATTTTGGACCAGAGATCGCATCGCCCCGATGGTGGAACAACAGGAGATGATTCTGAAGACATTCATGTGCAGAAACAGAACAGTGCAGAATGGATCAGTGCACCAACCCGGATCTGGTCGGGACCTCAAAATTCAACTCGCGAACAATTCGCCAGAAATTCTCGACCACGACATCCTCAAGCGCTGGGCCAAAGAATTCGGACTCCCGAACGAACAGATCACGGCGTTCTCCAAAGCCCAATTGGCTCAATATATCGCGAGCCGTTGATGGCATCGTTCGGAGGTCAAGGATCGATAACATGACAGTAACGGAAGCTGTGGCATTTTCTTTTTGTTCAAAGACTTCTTCTTCGACGGTACAGGGATGCAGTACGGACACTGCAGCTCTTTTCATGACAATTCTTTGGTTCAGCACACAGGGTTCCCGGGTGGTATAGTAGATGGTGTACTTTGCGAATCCGACTTTCTGAGATGATTTTGCCTCCTTTATGTGATGTTCGTGATGTATTCGTGCAGATAGGTTATGCTGGAGTGTCGATAGGGGCTTTCTGGTGATATTTTGAGCGGACCATTGACGTATCAAAAGTCCATGTCCACTGATTGAGCAAACGCTGTACTTTGGCTGCTTCAAGATGTTTTGAGCAACGTCCTCATGCCTAGAGCCCCGAAGGCCTTGAGATGCGAGAAAGACGCCTACACTCTGAAATCCGTGACGTATCAAGGCATCAAGAGCGCATCTGCGACTCTTCTGATACAGGATGAACGTCTACGAGCGGTTCTTTATAACACTTTGCTTGAAGCACTGGACCTTGATGTGTCCCGGCTTTGAAAGATCCAGCTTCAACGTCCGCGGACTGACGGCTAGCAAGACCTCTCCTCCCCGCCTTGCGGTGCAAACGATATTGCATGGTGAAGACTGCTGTCAGCTTCCGCTTTCGGCTAGTGCGTGCCTGAGTCGACTTCGTGGTGTTCTGGCCTTGCACGCGGCTCACTCGCCGCTCCTGAGGTCCCGCTGCTTGCCCACGCAACCACCCGCATGACAACCAGCCATACCGCTTGCGACATGGCAGACGACAGCAGCCAGAGCGACCGCGAGGACAGCCATCTAGCCTCCAGCGGAAGCCGGTCCTGTGCTTTCCAGATGCCACCGCCACCGCAGACCGCGCCCGACCCTTGGCTGCGACTGCGACCGCTGCAACCCCGCCCCCTACGACTGGATCTCCAAACGCTACGCCTGAGGGCCTTGGTGTAAGCATACAAAGCCGCATTAGACTCGTGATGGACTGACGTCAAGCAGGACAGAATCCTCAACCTTCCGACTGAACTGAGGCTCCTAATTTTCGCAGAATGGGTTGCCGCCATCGAGGGACCTGTGTTGGTCTCCATTGGGTCGCAGGTTGACGGGCGCCCAGTGTTTACCTATTCAGGTGGTATAGGCTCTCAGCTGGATGCAGTTCTGGTTGCGCTCCAAGAAGGTGATAATGACCTCCAATCCGTTGTGGAGGAGGAGTTCTTTCGACGTACCACGTTCGAGTTCCACAGGATCAGGGATCTCTACGCTTGGCTCGAATCGCTCGATGCTCACTGTCGAAAGCGTTTGCAATCCATCGTTCTACACCTTGATAACTACAATGGCCAGGAGCGGTTAGCTCAGCGAGCTTTCATCCTGCTGGGACAAAGTCTAGAGCTCTGGGAAGTCAAGATTGTCATCACAGATAGCTTGATATGTGTGATTCGACTTTGGATTGGCGGCTTGTTTGGAATTCTGGAAGGCTATCGTCTTCAAGACCATCAAGGTCGATGCGGAAACTTCGAGCTGCAAGTCAGTCATGCTTGCAGTGATCGCCAGGCTCAACGAGCGATGACTGCAGAGAAGTATCTTCGGTTCTTCATGTACCAGAGAAGGCCCCGAGGTCGACCATCCTATAGCGAAGAACATGCATTCACTCGCCGCAGGGTATTTGCAGGGCTCTACCATCATAAAATACCCCGCAAACTCTATTACACGGGTTCCACGGTGTGTAGATGGATGAGAGAATTAGGCATGAACCCTTCCGGCAGCTTCGCGCAGCGCTTCGAAGCCGTTGCGAATGGCCAATTGCCGAGCATCACCGGCGTACAGTCTCACCATCGTCGACGCCGAGACCTTCCCCTGCCAAATGACCGGATCTACGACACAATGGAGTATGCTGGGGACTTCTTCCGCAACTGTGTCGGTACGCAATCACCATAGGATAGCAAGGAAGCTCGGGCACCATTCGGTAGTGGCGGCGGGCTACAGGAGCGAGGATATACCGCGGGCAAGAAACCTGGTGATAATGGAAGCCAGCAGTGCAACTCGAGTGGTACTGGAGCCTGACAGTTGAATTTGACGCTGCACGAAATTCGACGCGGAACGACCCCTTTTCGTAGGAGTTGATCAAGGTCTCTCCTCACAAGACTGTCCTTGGGGTATACTGCAAGGTTGCGCAGGAGGGAGACTCTCCAGTGGCCAGCTAGTCTTCCGGCCGTGCCAATGATTAATTCAACCTCATCTATGAGTTCCCACGTGTGATGTTTGCAAGCTGTTTGTATCGCGGGGATACTGGACAATGACGAGAAGCGCTCTCATAGAATTTTCTTACGCTGCTGAGACTTGCGGGCGGTTACCATATCTTGTCCTAGTTGCAGACGAATTGAGTCGCTCGCTCTCCCTCGCGGGCTACACAGTGGAATAGAATCCCATCATCTGCATCATTTGCCCAAGAGCTTTTAGAACGACTTCCCATACTCAAGGGAGCGTACAACAGATATATCATATTGCAGGGCTCGGTTGCAGTGATGGCGCAACAGGCTTTAGAAACCCTTCCTACAATCTTCTCGTTGGAGATCCGCTGTACAAATGAAGTCTTCCTTGAGCTGCTTGCGGGATTGCGGTCGAAGTCGAGATCTGCCTAGTCATCAGCCATGCGATGCTTTGCTTCAGTATCGGCAGGCTGGTAACAGCATGTACCCTCTGAGAGACTACCGCTCCGACATGCGCCAGAAGCCGCCTAGAGGATACTGCGAGACGTCTGCTGCCGTCAAATCTCCGGTTCTGGCTAGCGCGCTTGAGATTGGAGCTCGTCGTGTGCGCGGCCTGGGGTAGTATCGCTCCGCCTGAGAGTTCTCGCGGTTCGCAAACACACCAGCGTCCACACCATCAACCACGACTGCGCTGCACCATGAAGAACTCCAGCAAGATGCTCAGCGATAACCAGGATGAACGGGAGCCCATGGAGAATCAGATCCAGAGCGTCCGCACCTCGCGCACCCCGCAGCTCATTGCCGCGCCAGGCTCAGTCGCAGGCCCTCAAGCTGCAAACACCACCTCCTTCGCTGCCGCGCAAGTCCCCTCTGCAGAAGAAGGACCGGCGACAGCAGGAAGCGGAATCTACGCATCCATAGACCATCTTCGCCCTGTAAGTAGCTCTCCTGCACTTGCGGGCACAAGAGACTGATGATGTGAATAGCGCCTCCCTCCACCTTTCCCACGACTAGACTGCCTGCCGGGAGAGCTCAAAGACGCCATAGTTCGTCTGAGCGTCATGGTTGCCGCCAACATTCGAGTACTGGAAAGCAACGTGCTCATGGAGGATCGAGGCCATCGACCTTCTTCGAATGTCCACGATGATATCTTGGATATAGACCTCCCGGCCATAGGCTTGGTCCTTGGCGTTGAGATTGCGCAGCGCACCAACCTCCATTTCTTCAGGGAAAACACCTTCGTCCTGGGCTCACCAACTGTAGCTGTCGAGTGGCTCGAGCGTATAGGACCCGGAAATCGTTCGAACTTGACATCGGTGATCATAGAGGTCTACACCATGACGAACGATTGGAGCCAGTACAGAAACCTGTCTCGACTGGTTGACGGGAGTCCTGCGCTGGAAAAGCTCGTGTTCCGGATTGGACGTGGCCTCGATGGATTAGATCGAAATAGAGCAAACAAGACTGTTGCGGCGTGTATGAGGATTGTGCTCAGATCCCAGGGGCGCATGGATGTGCAGTTGTTACGAGGGTGTACATAAAAAGTCGGGGTCCGGAACGGTAAGATCACACCATCCTTCCAAGGTTGCCTCAATAATGTCTAACCTAACTCCAGAGTCGAAGGCTCGAGTTTGTCTCGTTTTGCCCTGGTGAGACTTCCGATTGTTCTCGCCTCGCTCGTTGGCAATGCTGACCGTGTTCTACTGAACATAGGAGAAGCCCTGCTGGTTTTCGCATATCGAGACGTTCCCCGCCATCGTATCCATGTTTCATGCGGCGCGCAGATCCGGTTCCAAGGTCAACAAACAAGCTGGTACTGATGCCAACCAGGTGATCGTCTTGCATCCGTGGTCATCTTGTGGTATCATTCTTTCTAAATCCGTCGTCCAAGCTCTTACTACTACAATATCTGCATTGATGCACACATGTACCTCTGCGTCTTCCATTTGAATCAATCTTGCCAAATTCCGGGGGGAGAAGAGCTACCAGACGGCTTCAAGCTCCAAGGACAACATCGTCAACCTTTTATAAGACTACTGCTCGGAAACGACCCCGAGAAATGATAGCTGTGGATCACCATTGTCAAAGCGAGTAGCGCCAAGAAAGACTAGTAAACCAGCTGCTGCGGAGAGGAGCCCCATGGCCCAGATCGATAGTCTTCGTTGAAAGACATCCTGCCGAGCAGATAGCCGTTTGTCGATGCGGTCGCTCTCGTTGTCAAGATGGGACCCATGAACTATGTCTCCCTCTGAAAGGCTTACGAGCGGAGGTTGACGGGCTGCTTGCGAATAGCCTCCGAAAAAGAGTATGACCTTTGAGCTCTTGCTATTTCGCCGTGCCTTGCAATTTGGATATCTTTTGCTGTTGGAGGATCTGCTGTCTTCACAAGCCATCGCAGTCGTTATTACTTGCGCGGTAGTCATGCCGATACAATGTAAACAAAAAGCTAGGACGGCAGCGCTCTGTGAGAGCCATTGCCGCTCTGCGCGACTCGGAGGCGCCATGGCTCGAATGCTTTGGCGGAGATCAAGGCAGATCGACCGAGTTGACTGGCACTCGTATCGTAGGTCTCAGTCAAGTACTGTTTTGCGCGAAGCATACGCCGAGGGTGCTACTTGTCGGCGAGACGCGAACCACCACAGGAAGGGTATGCTCTGCTTCCACAATGTTGTTGGCTTCGAGCAGCGGATGGCCACCGGGACTTTGGTTTGACAGAACTTATCGCGCTATGACCAAGAATGTTGGACGATGGCAGCACCATTGTATGATCGAGGCCGCACGAAGGTCGTAAGGAGGGTGGTGTACGAAAGGCGCTGCTCCGGCGGTCCGTGTGCGCAGAGCAATGCTCTTCGCGAAGTCTACGGAGCCCGCGACGGGATCTGTTGTCGAAAGCGAGCCGATGCTGCCGTACCACAGACTATGCAAAAGAGCCAGGGTTGGACGATGGTCTTGTTGTTGGAAGTAATGGAGAGGGCTGAGAGCGTCGGCGGAGTGTGTGGTGGTCCGAAAAGGGACGTAGGAGCTGCGGTGTTGCAGAGCTGAGCGATGCGTCTATGGAGAGGGGCGCTTCACCAGCGAACGGAAGTTGGTCGAACAGGCGCTGCGTCGCAAGCGTCGGGACTACCAGCGTTTTCGAGTACACCGTTGCCACACGACTACAGCCTCTTGCCTCCCTACTCGAAGCTGGCGGCACTCCCAAGGCTCACACCTGCGGCGCAAATGCTACTCGTTCATCCTTGACTGCGTAATGATGGCCAACAACCGGCGGAAGAACGAAATAAGTACGCTCGCCAGGCGAGCATGCTAGATGAGAAGCCCATAGCCGCATCCCTCAAGCGCAACAGACAACCCATTCCACCGTGCCCGCCGCCCGCACAGGCTATTGGAAGTCGGGCTCGCTCGGCGCTCCAAGAGAGTAGACAGCACCGTCGCGTGTCCAGTATCAGCAACGCTTCGCTCGAGGATCAAGTCCTGTGCCGTTGGGCGTTTCGCCTGGGGGAGATGGATATACAGCATTTCCAGCAATGCCTACGACAGCGGCATGCCTCCTTGTGGCGCTACTGTCTTATAGCGCGCCGGGATTGAGTAGTACTCTCTGGCCATTGCTGCAATCCTTGAGGAAGGTTTGTGTATCCGACTCTAGGTTCTCATTCTATAGCCGCTGGCAAGCCTCGATGTAGACACCGCATGCGCGGAGCCTGATGCGTCTCCCTGCAGACACGGACACCATAACAAGTCTAGACCGATCGATTCGCGCGCTCAAGTCGAACAACTCGAACACCAAAGAAACATTCTGGAGCGAGCCAAAATCGGAGGGATCTCCGATCGTTGGAAGCGTGGCCTGTAATGTGTGGAATAGACGTACCAGCTAGGGAGCGGCGACGGTTTGTCACCCTCGACCGGTCACCGAGACCCAAGCGACGATTGGGCTCCCCGCCTCCACTGCTCTATCGCGACTGAGATGCACCAAGCTTAAGAGCGAATGCCGGCCTCGTGGTCCGGTAAGATGTCGGAGCCGTTCGTCGAGCCGGGTACCATGAAGCCATCGTCCGCTCACCAAGAAGACCGTATTTGTGCCAACCCTCGTGCGTTAAAAACCCAAACCTGGCATCTTAGTTGACGCCCTGACTCCATGGGGTTTTCGACGCAAACAAAGAGATTGACCTCTACCTGCACAATGTTAGGGGAGGAGTCGGCAGGATAAGCATGTGTCGGATTGTGCTCAAGTTTAGTCTGCCAGCTTAGTCTTGACGAGAGGAGGACCAAGAGTATACGAGCGTTCCTAGATTCGCAGATTACCAGATTCACATGATTGAGGGAGTCTTTGAATAAGTTGCTAGTCCCGATACGATGATGCTGAGGATCGATGTGAACCCGTCACTGTCCCACGGTCATCGAGCTCACAGGACGCACATAATCAATATAACCAAATCGGAACCACGGAAAGAGTAGTCTGTTGGAGCACTTCATAAGCCTGCGATGATGCTGCCATTTCCGACTACTGCTCGTGCGGACTGAGTACAAGGTGAAGGAGGGGTTGACAGCATGTCTCGTAGGCCCGTATGCATCTTGCTAGCGAGAACCGAGCATTACAACAGACAGAGTTCCATAAGAACACGATGAGATACTTTCCTGATGTATGCGAGCGAATGATCGATGGGATGAGAGGATGCATGGAAGTATGACGCTAGACATTGTGCGGATAATCATTTCGCCGAAGATAGTCACGTGTTCGACTCGAACCTCCACCCCGTGGACATGTCCAGCACTATGATATCACCTTCTACATAGAATTACACAGATGATGCAGCCCACTTCTGTCCCACCCTGAAATGCTGTCATCAGAGTTCAAGACTCAAAACATCTTGTACTAAATTGCCTGCTCGAACGTGTCTCCGTTTCGATAGAGTATGCAAGCTTTGTACAGGATAGTATACCTCCTACATTCAATGTGCCTGTTCTATAACATACAACTATTAATAAACACATGTATAGCACGAAAATGCCTACATCTTGCCACCCGTCAGCTCTTCCGCAACCTTCTTGATTCGCTGCTTAGCAAGGCCAACTCCTTCACCTCCCTTCAAGCTCTGCAGCTTATCACCAACACCTTCGGGTATAGGACCATTCCATGGACTCCGTGCCTCCCTTTCGTGCGAGACTCCTGAAACCTCATTGCCCTTGTAATCCCAGGTGACGGGTTCCTCATCGGTGCCAAACGCCTTCTCTATCGCTTCGTCCAGCAAATCTTCACTCACAATGAACTCTCTTGCATTAGTATAAAGGTCGTGTAAGCGCGATTCACGCACAGCGGCGTGTTTCGCCATCTTTCGCTGGAAGCGCAGTCGAGCAGCGGCCGAGATCTTGGATCGCGAAGTCGAGGGGAGCTTGTCTGCTAGAAAATCGCGGACGCCCTTCGAGATGGTTGTTTCAGTCAGAATATCCACCTCTCTTCGCGGTGCCATTGCTGCCTCCCGTCGATCGGCGAAGAGCTGGTTCAGCGCTGCCTTTTCTTGGCGCTGGGTTGCTTTGGTGCGTTGATGAAGCTCCTTGACTCCCTCCCGGAACGCTTCTCTTCGGGAGTCTGAGAGTCGTTGCTTGTACAGTCTGTAGTCTGCGTCTTGGCTGTACTTGCCAGGCAACTTCTTCACTTTGGGGTCGGGCGTGGTGCGTTGAATGAACTGGTTTGATTGTTTAGGGATCGTGGACCGTGTCTTGAATACATCTCGGGGCGTAGGCAGGATACCTTTGACTCGTGGTTTGCGATCAAAGGTTGGCTGCAGAGGTTTGGGGACTTCGATGTAGTTGGGCGACTCGGGGCCTAGAGCGAGGGAGGGTGCGGTCGAGGTGAAGGCGCGGACAGCCATGCTCGAGTTGGGGGTGGCGATGCATGCCGGCGATGTCCACGGGACGCGGACAGGCATTCGAGGCGGCATGGCGATGGCTGGCGATGGCTGGCGACGTGCAATGCGGCTACGGAGAAGGGGACTGATGGTTGGCGAGCCCACGAGAAAAGTGCAAGCGCGCCAAGCCCCGCGGCAAGAAAAAGTTCGGACAATATTGAACTGCAGCTGTTCAACACCACAACCACATTCACACCTCGAGCACAACATATAGCGCCTCCGTAATGGGTACACACAAAAAGGAAGCCAGCCGCAAGGAGCGGCAGGGCAAGACGGGCGATGGCATGGGCAATGTCAAGGTCAAGGGCGAGAACTTCTACCGGTACGCCCGCTTTCTGCTCAGCAAGTGGGATTTTTGTGGGATTGCTAACAGCCGCACAGCAATGCGAAGAAGATCAAGACGTTGAACATGTTCAAGGAGGGCAAGGCCCAACGCAACGCTTCCGGAGAAATCACAAAAGCTGCGACGTATCAGTCCCGCGACCGCCCCACCGCCCGAGTCGAGCCCAACCGCAAGTGGTTCAATGCCACCCGTGTCATTTCGCAAGATGCCCTCGAGTCGTTTCGGTCAGCGGTGCAAGCTCAGGCTTCGGATCCCACTACGTTCCTCATGAAGCGCAACAAACTGCCCATGAGCCTGATTGAAGAGAAGAAGAACCTGAACGGTCTGAAGGAGCACGCTGCAAAGATTGCTGTCGAGAGTCAGCCGTTCGGAGATACGTTCGGGCCGAAAGCGCAGAGAAAGAGGGTGAAGCTGGACTTCAGCTCAGTGGAGGACCTGGCGGGCCGCACAGGGGAGATGCACGACAACTACCTGGACCGGCTGGAGCAAGCCAAACTCCTCTCGGGGACGTTGGGCGATGCTGAGAATGCGGATACCGCCGAGGATGGTACTCTGACGACGGCGCGAGAATCCATCTTCTCCAAAGGGCAGTCGAAGCGGATATGGAATGAGCTTTACAAGGTTATCGACTCCAGCGATGTCATCCTCCACGTCCTGGATGCTCGAGACCCGCTTGGTACTCGTTGCAGAAGCGTGGAGAAGTACCTGCGAGAGGAGGCGCCCCACAAGCATCTTGTCTTTGTCTTGAACAAGGTCGACCTTGTCCCAAGCAAAGTTGCTGTAAGTCCACTTCCCATTTCCCTACATCCGACAAGCACACACCCCATCGTTAAGTCAAGGATCTTTCCTTTCCCATGGAATGATTCTGTTACAACTTTGGGAGATTGAAGATGACTCGCTTCCCTGTGGCCGTTATGGTCACCGGTGGATTGGCTTCCGTTTTGGTTGCTCATCGTCAGAGTCTGCGTGCTCCGTTTGAGTAGAAGACTATCTCTGCTCTGCAGCCTTATGGTGGTTTTCTTAGTAACGTTCCACACATCCTTTCTGCCACTGAACATCATTTCTCAATTGATTGGGACTGACATTGGATAGGCTGCCTGGGTCCGCCACCTCTCCGCCGAATTTCCTACACTGGCCTTCCATGCGTCCATCAACAACTCTTTCGGCAAAGGTTCCTTGATAGCGCTCCTTCGTCAATTCTCTTCTCTCCATTCCGACCGCAAACAGATCTCTGTTGGTTTGATAGGATACCCTAACACCGGCAAATCCTCCATTATCAACACACTGCGGAAGAAGAAAGTCTGCAATGTGGCACCTATTGCGGGGGAGACAAAAGTGTGGCAATATGTCACCCTCATGAAGCGTATATACATGATCGATTGTCCGGGAATCGTGCCGCCGAACCAAGGTGACAGCGATGAGAGCTTGTTACTAAGAGGCAGTATCCGAGTGGAAAACGTCGAATATCCAGCGCAATATGTGGAAGCTGTACTCCAGCGTGTACAGCCGAAACATCTACAACGCACATACGAGCTCAAAGATTATACAGATGCAACCTCATTCTTGGAGCTACTCGCAAGAAAACAAGGAAGATTACTAAAGGGTGGCGAACCTGACCTTGACGGTTGCGCGAAGATTGTCATTAACGACTGGATACGAGGGAAACTGCCGTGGTTCACTCCGCCTCCGATGAAGGACGGTGAAGCGGGTGGCCCAGTCAGGGGTGTTGAAGGAAGAGAGGGCAAGCTGGGCGAAATGAGCAAAAAACGAAAGAGAGATGATGCGAGTGAAGCAACACCAAGCGTAGCTGCCGTGACAGAATCCAGCATAACGAATAGTGGTGAAGCATCCGACGGAGACGAAGCCGACGAATTCGAGGGCTTTAGCGATGAAGAAGGCGGTCTTGAACTGCATGTGGAGGAGGATAGCGATGAGGACGATGAAGACAATGTGGAAGAGGCCACCGATCCTTCAGTCGCGGAAACGGGGCTTGATGAGGACGATGAAGAAGTCGAAGAGGAGGTTCTGGCAATTGGCAAGGCTCTTTCAACAGCGAAGCAGGAGAGCAATTGAGGTGACTGATGACGAATAATATGATACCCAAGAAATACATGAGTTCAAGATGCGTTTAAGAGCACAATATGTCATTGTACTGATGATGCGAAACATCGACATGTTGTGATGGGCATGTTGATACATAAGCACAACCGGAAATTTTCCTGAAGGCTACCACCCCTTTAGTCAAATGTGATCACTTGAGCCGATCCATGGTCTCATGCTGACGGCGATTCCATACTGTCAGTGTCCCCTGGGAAAGTGTGTTTTTCCATTCCGAGATCCTTCTTCCACGGTATGGCATCTCCCGGCCGAGAAGCCGAAGTTTTCGGAGCCACATCTGACTCCGGCTATACTCCACCGTTCCGACATCGCCCCTCATATAGCTTCCGAGTCCCATAAACTTGTGAGTGTTTACTTCAATCCCAGATACTTGTGATACCCTTTTCTGGAACTTTTCCATTCCTCATCTGTGAACATGGCACCTAATTGGAAACGTCTAATTCGGTTCGAATCGACAGACGGGCGCACGCTACGCGGCGAGCCCATCCTTCCCTCCGAGGACTTCGATGTCGGAAGCACAACCGAGCAGACAGGCTTGAAAGCCAAAGTGATTCAAGTCGCTAGTGGTGATATCTTCGACACCTCTACAAAAGTCACAGACGAGGAGATCACAGTCAAGAAGCTATTAGGTCCCGTCGAAGAGTCCGAAGTGCCCATCATCCGGTGCATCGGACTCAACTTCATCAAGCACAGTACGCGTCACGCTACACCCTTTCCACCCACACCTCCCTTCCCCAGCAATCTAACAATCCCTAGTCAAAGAAGGCGGCCGCACCCTCCCACCCTACCCCTCCACCTTCATAAAAGCCACAACCTGCCTCCAAGACCACAACGCACCGATCATAATCCCCAAGATCGCCCAAGACGACCAAGCCGACTACGAAGGCGAGCTGTGCTTCATAATCAGCCGCGACGCCAAAAACGTGCCCGAGGCCGACGCCTACGCCTACATCGGCGGCTACCTCGCCGGCAACGACGTCTCGTCGCGCAAACTGCAGCGCAAGCCCGAGCTCGCGGGGACCGTCCCACAGTGGAATTTCAGCAAAGGGTTTGACACGTATTGTCCGCTGGGTCCGCAGATCGTGTCGACGGCCGTGGTGCCCGACCCCGCGAAACTGTATTTGAAGACGAAAGTCAATGGCGAGGTCAGGCAGAGTGAGACGATGGATGATTTGTGCTTCAGGGTTCCGTATTTGGTGAGTTATTGTAGTCAGGGGACGACGCTGAAACGGGGTACGGTTATTATGACGGGGACGCCGAGTGGAGTGGGTTATGCGATGAAGGAGCCGCAGTTCTTGAAGCCCGAGGATGTGGTTGAGGTGGAGATTCTGCCGCATGTGGGCACGCTGAGGAATACGGTTGTGTATGATGATGAGGGGTTCGTTGTGCCGCCGCAGACGAAGGCGTAGGCTAGACGCTGAACGGGGACGAGGGGAGGCGGTTTTGTACCAAATGGTTCGAGGATTGAGATAGTAGTCAAGAGAGCTTGGTGTTATCAAGAGATGATGGCAAACCACGCTTACACTATTCCTGATTAAGTCTACAATTTGGAAGCACTTATTTCCCGCCTCCAAGCGTCCCGCACCTCCCTCTCCGCATCATATCCATAAGCCCACCTCTGCGTCTCCGGATCCGACCACTGATTTGGACTTGCTTCAACCACCTTTCCTTCCACCTCATCCCTCATCGCCGCATCTCTGGCTCTCTGTGCCGGCCCATCTGCAAAATGCCACAGCTTCCCATTCACCAAGCTGGCCTCCTGCATCTGGCCCGTCCTGAGCAGCCTGACTCGCTCGAAGATCCTGAGCGCATTCGGCAGCTGACCAGGCTCCTTTATCAGGGAAATGATTTCGGCAAGCGCAGCGCCATCTTCGACGGCCATTGCAGCGCCTTCAGACATGTAGGGGACCATGGCATGAGCGGCGTCGCCGATGATGAGAAGTTTTGTGGAGGGTGAGAGCCAGGTCCTGAGGGGCACGCCACTGACAAGTGGCCATTTCAGAGTTGATTTTATCATGTTGATTACCTTCAGTAGCCTTTTTCTGTCAGCCTTCGTTGATTGGTTATGAGGAAGTTATAAGGGTGTATGGGAGTCAGTACCGTGGATCCCAGCCTGCGAAGTGCGCTTTCATGTCCTCGACGGCCGTCTCTTGTTTCCATGTGCTAGGATCCGAGTCTGAGGGGTGAGAGAGTACCATGTTGAACGACCTGCCCCCTGCGATTGAGTAGGTCATTACGTGGCGTTGGTCGCCGAGCCTGGTGATGTTAGTGGGAAACGTACGCGAGTGCTCTTGTAGCATTCTTGGGTCCGTACCAAAGATTTTGGCTAGGATTGTCGAGTAGCCATGATACATCGGGGTCGGACTTCATCATTTCTGTATCAACAATGGCACGATAGGCAGCGAAGCCAGCTCTTTGTGGGGCTTGGTCGTCGCCTTTCAAGACGACCTTTCGTGCTTCGGACTTGACACCTGTGATCATTAGCATGTAGAGCGTCATAAGCATCGAGAGAAATACCGTCAGCAGCAACGACTAGATCAGCGTGATGTACCGACCCGTCTTCGAGCGTGATACTCGGAGCATCTGCATCATAGCTCTTGACACCCGAGTTGACTTTCACAGTAACGCCCAGCTTCAGTGCCAATTCATGCATAGCCAGTTGTAAATTCGCTCGATGCACTACATAGAACGGGGCGTCAAACTTGATCCGGAAATTAGGGACGAGCTTTGTCAGCCCGATTATCTCGCCGGTTTGCCATCGCCGTTTATGGATGGCTTTGGGCTCGATCGCTTTTCCTTCGAGGTGGGGCCCCAGACCGAATTTAAGTAAAAGTCGAGAGGAGTTTGGTGGGACTTGTATGCCAGCACCGACCTGGTTTGGTTAGAATGAGAAGAGTCGTGCTGCACGAAGGAGCTAGTATTTATCAAGGGATATCTAAGCACCTTGCATCGACATTGCAAGAAGCCGTGTAAGTGGTAGCATAGGTCGTAGCGATGGCCCCCGAAGTCTGTTAGCTGCTGACTAGATATTCGCTCGACGATACTAGCTCCTTCGTAAGAAGAGGGAAGTAGTACTTCTCCGAGCTCGGGTGCTTTCTCAAGCACGGTGACGGAGTGCCCACGCCGTCGAAGCGCAATCGCTGCCGCAAGACCCCCTAGTCCTGCCCCTACAATGATGATGTTTAATGTGATGGTTGCTTGCAGAATCTCGTCGTCTTGAGATGGGGTTTGCGACAACCTGCGGAGAAAGTCTAAGCTTCTGCTTGGATACGACGTCCCCTGATGATGGTGTCAGCAAGCTGTGTACTGATCTATTGAACGATCGCAAAACCGTACTCGAAGCCCGGTGTGTGTCCTTGACTTTAGGAGCGACTCCACATGGTCTCTGCATTTCTTGATCTGTTGATCTGCGTCCATTGTGGCGTGATGGTTGAGTTCGGAATCACCGCCTCCGGAGGACACGCTGATATGAGGACTGGTTGTCTGTAGCCCTAGATTCAACCAGTAATCCTCCTCCTTGTCCCTAAGTCGTCATTAGTATGCCTCTCCATCATCAATTCTCGAGAACTGAATATTACACTCGGCATCCTACATGTCCGGTCCAGATGCCGTCCGATCGTACATGATCATAAGTATTTGTTACGGTGACATGTCCGGATACATATGTAAAAGCACTGTTAGGGGAACCGATTGCGGGGAACCGGCCGAGGCACCGGTAGACCCCGCGGGACAATTCC
Organism: Lophiostoma macrostomum CBS 122681; assembly: GCA_010405375.1. Classification (NCBI taxonomy): domain Eukaryota; kingdom Fungi; phylum Ascomycota; class Dothideomycetes; order Pleosporales; family Lophiostomataceae; genus Lophiostoma; species Lophiostoma macrostomum. Next base: position 251,443 of record MU004314.1, on the reverse strand, counting down.
CCACCTGGAGGTCCTTGACCCTCTATACGAACTTAAAGCCTCTTACCGCTCTATTTGGTGGGTTGGCTTTTGGAAAACAGTGAAGACTTTGTTCTCTTTTCGAGACCTTGCCTCCAAATCTACGAAACAAACTCAGATCAAATGGCGACGAACGGGGTGAATGGAAGCTTGGAGACAATTGAAGAAGTGATTCAAGGAGCTTCAAAAGTCAATGCTGTGCCTTTGTGGCCGCAGATGGTGAAGTACAATCCGCCAAAGCCAAATCCAAGATGCATTCCGTACTTGTGGAAGTACGACGAGGTGCGGCCATATCTCGTGAGAGCAGGAGAATTGGTGACGGAAAAAGACGCAGAAAGAAGAGTACTCATGCTGATCAACCCGGAAAGAGGTACTCATCGCTCTGACCGCCAGAGAGTATGGCGCTGATGAGAGTTAGGGGGACCGTATACTACAGATACGCTGTATGCTGGACTTCAACTTGTCATGCCTAATGAAACAGCTCCGGCGCATCGACACACGGCGTTTGCGATGCGCTTTGTTATCGAGGGCAATGGAGGCTTTACAGCCGTACATGGAAAGCGCATCCAGATGAGTAAGAACGACGTAATCTTGACTCCCACATGGTGAGATTCCCAAAGACACGTGATGGTCGAGGTCTTCTGCAGCTTCTACTAATAGCGTTTGTAGGAATTGGCACGGTAAGTAAAGTGCAAATTCGAGTGTTCGTTCCTTGGTCGTCATCCTTCCATCGTCTTGCTGACCGCTGAGACGCCCACCAGACCACGGAAAGGACGGCTCGGGCCCAATGATATGGCTAGACGGACTGGATCTGCCTAGCTTTATGCATTTTCCAGTGCATTTTGTCGAGCACTACGACAAACCGAGATATCCTGCAGAGGATGTAGACACCAGCCAAAGCCCGATAGTGTTTCCTTGGGTTAAGATGAAGAAGCAGCTCGACGAGATAGAAGGCGACTGGGCGAAGAGAGAGTATCGAAAGGAGGATGGCAGCTATGGTAGTGTCTCGAACTAGACCTTGGTCGTTAAAGACTAAAGATGTCGCAGTGAGCAAAACTCTGGGTCCCTCAGCCGAGCGGATCAGCAGAGGGAAAACGTCGGCCCTTCGTCGTGAGACAGCCTCAAGCGTCTACCACGTCATCGCAGGTAGAGGACACTCGATCATCGATCAAAAGGAATATGAATGGAAACAGGGCGACACATTCTGCATTCCCGTAAGTTGTACTTAAGTGGGATACTCCGATGCATGCTGACGAACATTGGAGTCGTGGTACAAGTATCAACACTGCGCAGGGCCGGAGGACACAGTCTACTTGTATCGCTTTGATGACTTGCCGATGTTGAAAGCGTTGGGATTCTACCGCAGCGAAGATATGGATAAGGAGTCGCTTGTGACGTGATGGCTACGGAGGGTCTGCCGCAGTGAATGAAATACCCTAGGTAGTCCAGCATGCATGCGAACGATAAGTCGTGCCTCCGCGTGAGACATGCGAGTCTAGCCCTACTGGTAGGCTCAAGAAGATTCGAAGTCTGGATAGGGCGCTAAAATAGCCTTGAAACCTTCCAAGGTTGAACCTTAGAACATTGAAGTTTCTTCAAATATTCACGTGACCATTGGAGCTAGCGGTGGCGGTCCGCCTTGGCGGTCCTTTCCGCGGATTGCTGTGGCGATGCCAGATTTGAATGTTGATGGTATCGGCCTGTTCTTGACACGCTCACGAAGCTCTTGCCGACCGTTTCGTTTCATCACTGCTCGTTATTTCAACTGAGCTGCGGTACGTGAGCGGTGCGGCCGGGGCCTCTCGCTCTCTTCCCGCTCCTTGACTTTCCCGCACCTTTAGTGCCCGGCGATCCGATCGCCGCACTCTAATCGGATGTTTCCAACATGATGGAGGATATGCCCCGGATGCCAAAGCCAGTAACCCAGACCAAACGAGAACGGGATGTTTTCCGACATTACGGGTCATGTTTCCAAGGCATGCCTCGACTGTCTCAGCTTGGCTCTTCACCAGACATCTGCGCTTTGCCCTCTGACCATGTTGCACGTGCGTCTAAAGACTCAGCTCTCATGGCGTTTGCTCAGTTGGCTGCCATACGCCTGGAAGTAACTCGTGCCATGATATCGTTGATCGACGGCGAATGGCAGCACATTCTGGCCGAGGCGACTCCATCCATGAGCATACGCCTTGCTTCCCGAGTCGATCAGCCTGATCATCTGTGGCTGGGAAATGTGAGCATTCCCAGGTCTTGGGGCATGTGTTCGCAGGTCTTGAGCATTGATGCGTCTCAAATTCACAAGAGTGAGGATGCAGTCATCGTCATCAACGATCTTTCCGCGAACGAAGAACATAAGTCAAGAACTTATGTACAAGGAGGACCTAAATTGCGCTTCTACGCCGGAGTCCCATTAACAAGTCCAGCTGGTGCAATCGTCGGGACCATAGCTATTCTCCACGATGAGCCTCGCGAGGGTCTGTCACAGAAAGACATCTACTACCTTCAAGACCTTAGTGCCACTATCACGGAGTATCTAGATACTTACACCCTCAAGCAACAGTACCAACGAGGTGAACAGCTGACCCGGGGTCTGATCAGTTTCTCCGAGGGATGTTCCACATTACAGCCATTCAAGGATGAGACTGAGAGCATCGCGGCGGTATCTTCACCCTTGAGTGGACCGGTTGAACCTATGTCTCGTGGAACTTCACCAAGCTTGAGGTACTCTCAAGACGTGGTCAGCTCTTTCAGCAACGACACACGCTTGTCGACTGCAGCGTCAAGCTTCGCCCCACTGGCATCGCAAGGCCTGTCTGTACGCTCAGTGCGCTCCAAACCTCCTCCGTCCGGTCAACACAACTCTGTTAGAGCACTTCAGGACTCGATTCTCCCCACCAACTCAAAAGCAATGTTTGCTCGCGCTGTACGTAACCCTGGCGTACAAAGTACTCGCTTGAGAAGACGGAGTACAACCCAAATGGTCTCTCGTCATGCTCTGCTAACAAACTTTGTTCCCTCCTACACCATACTTCCGGAAAGACATCCACTAACTTCATGTTAGGCCCATATCATGAGAGCTTCAAGTGATCTGGATGGAGTGATCATCCTGGATGCCAGCGTGGCCGCGACAAGGCAGCGACATCACGGGGGAGGGGAAGGAGAGACGGACCAAGGCTCCGACGATGAAAGTGTAGCTGACTCGTCCTTTTCGAAGAGCTCTAGCGCCAGCGAGGAGGAATATTTGAGCCGACACATTGACGGAACCTTGCCTCGCAGCTCCAACAACAGCAAGAAGACGTGTCAGGTTCTAGGATCTTCTACCAGGGAGAAGTTTGGCGCAGGCGGAGACAGTGTAGAAATCGACTACCGGTCTTTTCCAGAGAAAGATCTAACCCGGTGCGTATATTAGCCTAGGTGGCAATGCAAAGCACGGCCAAGAGGCTTTATCCTCCTCGACTCCGTACGTTATAAGAGCCCCTCAACTGACTTCACACTCTTGCTATTAGTCTGCTCCGCAAATTTCCTAACGGGAAAGTTCTACAATTCGCTCCTAATGGGGAGCCCACTTCAGAAGACTCAGATCTTTCCGCCAGTGGTTCCCAGCCGGCGTCACCGCTTTCGGGCGAGCAGCGTGTAGACCAGCGTGGCCCTACAGCGATATCTTACGATGCCATTACTAAGATGCTGCCTCAAGCCCGTAGCGTTGCCTTCGTGCCGTTTTGGGATTTCGAGAGATCACGGTGGTACGTAGACTCATGCTACCAAGGATATGTTAGGTAGCGCCTTATTTCTGAGACAAGCAGGAGGGTCTCTGAAAGTGCCTACCAGAACATAAATACCTCTTCTCTAATTGCTAAGACTTAGGCTGACTTCGTACCCTTATCCTCCAGGTTCGCGGGATGCTTGTGTTACAGTAACAAGGGGGAACGAGTACTTACAGCGCAATTAGATCTCGCATATTCCAAAATCTTCAGCAGTTCCATCATGTCTGAAATCGCAAGGTTAGATGCTATGGCGTCGAGTCAAGCGAAGACCACATTCGTCGCCTCTATATCCCACGAACTCCGCTCGCCTTTGCATGGTATCTTGGGTACTTTGCAGTTCATGCAAGATAGCTCACTCGACAGTTTTCAAGTCACCATGCTCAGTAAGCTCAAGCTATAGCCAACGTGTGGAGGTGTTTCAAAGCTAAAATGTTCCAGATTCGATGGCGGCCTGCGGTCAGACACTTCTAGATACACTGAATCATGTTCTTGACTACGCCAAAGTCAATGATGCCCAACGAAATATTTCCACAAAGAGGCTAAAAGATTCCAATACGGTTCGGTTGTCTTCCAAACCTCCCAGGAACCGCAGTATCCAGCCATCAATGTCCCAGCCTGTCTCATTTGATCTCGGTTTAGCGAGCGAGGAAGTAATCGAAGCAGTGTTCGCGGGCCAGTCCTACGCAGCCATCAGTGCGAATCAAGTAGATGGATCATGGGCACCAAGTGGAACGTCAGATTCCACGCCTCATCCCAGCCAAGCCTCACATATCCATCAAACGAGCCACCGCAAGAGTTGCTATATCATACTAGACATGGATCATGAACAAGACTGGCACTTTTCCATCCAGCCAGGCTCATTCCGACGGGTTTTGATGAACATCTTCGGCAACGCCTTAAAGTACACGGAATCGGGACATATTCGCGTGTCTCTTCGTGTAGTCCAACGTCGCCAGGGCGCGACCAGTCCGGGCCATGTAGTGTTGACAATCACCGATTCGGGATCAGGCATGAGCCCATCTTTCTTAGCAAACAGGGTCTTTGCACCATTTTCGCAGGAAAATCCGCATTCACCGGGCACTGGCCTTGGTCTCAGCATCGTCAGGCAGATCATCGAGACAGTAGGAGGAAAGGTAGAAATCAGCAGCGACATGTCCAAGGGTACGAAGCTTGAGATCAGACTCGCATTGGTAAGATCAGAAAATAAGCTGCCTGATCTACCCCAGCGAGCACAGTTCCTCGAGACGTTGCCACGACTGGAGAGGCGACGCATCTGCATTCTCCACAAAAAACGCGTCGAATCGGCCGAGAGTTCCGAATTACCACAAAATTACGAGGGTCTAGATCTGTTCACCGATGCTTTAGCTACGACTCTGAAGTATTGGCTCAAGCTGGAAGTAATTCATACAAGTAACTGGCAGGGTAATGATGCGGATGTCGTTATTTGTCCAGAGGTTTCTTTTGAATACCTATCATCTATCCGACGGCACAAGGGCAAGAACTCGAGGGCTCCCATCACGATTTTTGTGGCGATGGATTCTCTCGAAGCATCCACTTTGCGCCACGACGCACGAGTCGTTAGTAAAGAGTCTGTCGTAGAGATTATAACGCAGCCGTAAGTCGCTCGACGCCAAGCCCTTGAAACTTACTAATAAGAAGCAAGATGCGGACCGTACAAATTGGCAAACATCTTGGGCCATTGTCTTAACCGTTTCAATGCTCCAGATGAGAACATTCGATATGCATCCATATCTATTCCCGAGGACGCGTCGTCTTCCGCACAAACAACGACTTCGCCGCAGGGAGTCTCGCCCATGGAACCGCCTCCGCTAATGTCGCCGGTCGACTTTTCTGGCATGCGTCCCACATATCCCGTGCCCGCTGCATCCACGCCAGAAGAGTTGAAGGGAAGACCGGCCATAACAGTAACAGAGATGAGTTCCGGAATCCAATCTCCTGAGGCAGGTGGAGCTGAAGACGGTGTTTCTGTCCCTTCGAGTTCATCAGCTATGCCTGGTTCGCAACAGCCTGGTTTCGACTTACCAATACGCGAACGCCTGAAATCTCGAGTCTCGCATGTTCTGATAACCGACGACAATGCAGTCAATCGCAGAGTGAGTTCCTGTTGGGTCCAATATCGGATTATGAAGCTGATCATCACAGCTCCTTGTTGCCTTTCTAAAGAGACAGAACATACAGTACCAAGAAGCCGAGAATGGCTTAGATGCATTACAGAAGTACAAAGAAGGCTCAGTACGGTTCGATGCGATCCTTATGGGTAAGATAACCGTCTATACTCCTTTTTCACCTACGAGGATCGCGTATCCGTTCAGTCATCAAGCTCTCGATGACTAAAAGGCTTCGCCGGCCTTTTATGACCCCTATGCTACCTTCGAAATGGCTATGACTCAAAGGATACCAGCTTCTCGTATACTCGACACCGTCTATTTTCCTTAACCAAACAAGTCTAACACATCATAGACATATCAATGCCAGTAATGGATGGCATGACGGCGACACGTCGAATTCGGGAGTACGAACGGAAGTATGATATTTTCCACTTAAAGATATCTCATTGGTATCGGCATGTAAAATGCTACTCAAGTAGTGTTCTGCAACCCTTGCTAAGAGTATCTACTCTCTTATTCCCTCTCGAGAACACTTACTAACCCTATACTACAATTGTTAGGCATAATGTAAAACGCACGTTTATCGTTGCACTTACGGGCTTGACATCGGCTAGTGCTAGGCTCGAAGCATGGAACTCTGGCATCGACAACTTCATGGTCAAGCCAATCAAGTTTAAAGCGCTAGAGCAGCTCCTGGACGAGGCACCCAGTTCTTCTCCACCGGAAAGGAGGAGCGCAAGCCAACAACAATGAGTCGATTTCTGCGCACAGAACATTACGATTTTCAAGGAGCATCATTTTTACTTATAGGCGCATCATATACACAGAATACCCAAGGGTGGATCATGGTTGTTTTCTGGCAATTAGAGGAATCATTGACGACAGACACGCACAAGCATCTCAAGAACAGCAGTCTGGGATGGATCTGGTATCCACAAGACTATAGTCTCTAGGTGGTCTAGTACGGAGCAGTGGTACGGCACGACCTGTACAATCGAAGTATATGAGGACTTCGCATTATCCAAAAACTCTTGTGACTGGACACTTGCTCTCTTTGGAGCATAGCAGCTCTTCAACAGTAAGGGCGTCGGATTAAGCTTTTGGCATCAACAACTGCCATGCCACTGCCATGGTGTCATGTTTTCTTCGCTTACCATTCTGGGTTTAGCTGCACCTCGCCGAGGAGTGTTCAAGGGTTTGCCTCCTGAAACAAGCGTCCTTCGTCGATTGCGCGTCCATCTGGCGCTATCCACAACCAAATTAAAACGTCTCCAGTGAATACGACTGTCCACAGGTGGAACCAGTTGTCGCACGCGCTCTCGTGCGCGACACCCAGTGAAGGATGGGCAATAGGATTGGGAACGTGCTTGGGGATGTCATGCGTACGCCACTCGGGTCTATTCAAAACAAACCCGTGTTCTAAATCGTGAAAACATGTTTCTCAATCGGCGACAGCTGGCTCGTATTGGCCATTTAGGCATCCGGACAGGGTATAGCGGCGCGTCTATCGATAGATTTGCCCTGAGGTGCAGGAGATCGGTGTCCCCAGCGGGCGTTGCTTCGCCACCCCGCGACCCGCATGCCAACCACACGTCAGCGACATTTGCCATGGCTACGCGTCGCAAGGGCACCGTCGCCCGGGGCGGGTGGAAGTTAGCACGCCGGCGCAGCCGGAGCCGCCTTTCCTCGAACCACGCACCACACGAGCGCTGCTTTCCTCCTCACAAGACACTGTCTTTTCTTGCCTGTTCCATTCATTCGTTTTCTACCTTCGCTCGCTTGGCTAATAATCATCATGAAAGCAGTGAGCAGCTTGTCGTCTCTCCTGGCGTGCGCCTCGCTTGCAGCAAAGGGGGCTCTCGCAGCGAGCTACGACGACATCCCGACAGTTGAGGTCTACGGCCAGCACTTCTTCTACACCAACAATGGCTCTCAATTGTGCGTCTTCATCCTCAATTCGGTCTTGCTCTCCTTGTCTGTATGCTAATAGCCCTCAGCCTCATGAAAGGTGTCGCTTATCAACAAAACTACAACCCGAACGGTACATCATCACAGGATAACAGCACGTACACTGATCCTCTCGCCGATGCGGATGCATGCAGACGCGACATCCCGTACATGAAGCAGATATTTACCAATGTCATCCGTGTCTATGCGATCGACCCCACGAAGAACCACGATGACTGCATGGCCCAGCTGGCCTCAGCGGATATCTACGTGGTAGCCGATCTGAGCGAGCCGAAGACGTCCATTCAGAGCGACGACCCCTCGTGGAATGTTGAGCTCTACCAACGTTATACTTCCGTCATTGACGCACTGCAAAAGTACAAGAACGTGATTGGTTTCTTCGCTGGAAACGAGAACGTCAGCTCTGGCAATCAAACGTCCGCCGCTGCATTTGTCAAGGCGGCCGTTAGGGATAGCAAGGGTTACATCTCTTCCCAGAAATACCGTACCTCACTGGGCGTTGGTTATGCCACAGCCGACGTGCCTACTCGTGACGACCTTGCCGCTTACTTCGCATGTGAGCCGACCGATGCTGGTAACCAAACCGCAATCGACTTCTGGGGCTACAATGTCTACTCTTGGTGCGGAGACAGCAGCTATAGCGCCTCTTCTTATGGTGAGCGCGTGGAGTTCTTCCGCGACTACCCTGTGCCAGTCTTCTTCGCCGAATACGGATGCATTGAAGGTATTGACGGCGGAGCTACTCACCGTCCGTTCACCGAGGTTGGTGTTCTGTTTGGCAATATGACGGATGTATTCTCCGGTGGTATCGTGTACGAGTGGTTCATGGAAGAGAACGATTACGGTCTCGTGTCCATCGACGGCGACAGCGTCAGCCCATACCCAGACTTCACATCCCTCCGGAACCAGTTGTCTAAAGTCGACCCGACGCTCACTCAAAGGAGCGCCTACACGACCTCCAACTCCGCACCCTCGTGCCCGACCGACTCGACCTGGGAAGCAAAGGCCACGCCTCTGCCGCCATCCCCCAATTCTGACATGTGCAACTGCGTCGTGCAGAATCTGGAATGCAACATCAAATCTGACGACGAGGACAAATACGCCGACGTCTTTGACTTTATCTGTGGCGCTGGCAAAGATTTCTGCGACGGCATCGCCCACAACGCGACCACGGGTGACTACGGTGCCCTTGGGGGCTGCAACCCGAAAGCCCAGCTCGCATGGGTCGCAAACAAGTACTACGAGGGCAACGGCAAGTCGTCCAGCGCGTGCGACTTCAGCGGCCTGGCGACAATCCAGAGTGCGTCCACAGCGTCTGGCTGCTCCAGCTTCATCGCGGCTGTCGGAACCGATGGCACTGGAACCGTGGCCAGCCCGACTGGCGGCGCGTCTGGTACCGCGAGCAGCTCCAAGTCCAAGGGTGCCGCGCCCGGCATGGCTGCGCCTGCGTTCTTCAATTTCGGGAAGCCGCTGTTCGTAGCGTATGTTACGATTGCGCTGGTTTCGGCGGTGGGTATGGTGGCTTTGTGATGAGGTTGTAGCAGACTGGGAGAATTGGCAGCTCTTCAATTCGTGTCGATTTGGTTCGATCTGATTCGATTTGGGGCTCTTTATCACGGACGGACGGGACGGGCATGTGCTGAATGGACTACGAAGAGTCAGCGCCTGGTGTAATAAGCGAAGCGACTATTCGTGTAGAATGACACATGAGCATGCAGTGGAGTTTGTTTCTTCTTGTTCGATTAGCTCGTTGCCGATTCAGGTTAGCATGCATGTAAATCTACAAATATGTAGCCTTGTCGAATTCTTCTTCCTTGCTTCCCGTACGCTAGTTCTGTCGATATGCATCTGGGCGGGAAACAAATCCGTGCGATTGTGAGTCAAAATGATCGTCCCCTACAGCGACTCCGGTCCTCGAATTCCTAATTCACTCTGCACATGGTGCTTCTTCCCACGTGGATACACTTCGGTATACATGCTAGAGCGGAAAACGTATCCGCGTGGTCGTGAGTCAGACAATCAACAATCCTCCACACTTGCGAATACTTAACATTCGCCAACCTATAGTCCTCCTCATACAGCATCTGTTTTCCAGTCTACCGTTCGCAATTGACTTTGCGCAACTGCTTAGATACCAAGATGCAGCTCCCCTACACAACCCTCGACATCTTCACCAACACGCGGTACACGGGCAATCCGCTCGCCATCGTCCGCGTACCCAGCAATCTCAGGCCTCATCTCACCGAGGCCCAGAAACTAGCCATCGCTGCAGAAATCAACCTCTCGGAGACTGTGTTCTTGCACGATGTGAAAGACGGCGAGGATTGGGCGGATTATGATAGTAGGCGCTATTTTCCTTTTTAGAGAGTGGCCTGAGCAAACATGTCTATTAGTAGAGAGCTTGGATGTGTATCTGCTACACATCTGCGCTCAAGAAGGATGTAGAGGAGGTCGTTCGTGTTTGGACTCCGATTGTGGCTTCCGGGGGATTTCTTTCTCCTCTTAGCATTTCCCTTCCAAATCCATGACCACCCTATCCCACTAACCTCCCCCTTCTCTCTCAGTATTCACCCCACGAGCCCGAATGTCCTTCGCCGGCCACCCCACCATCGGAACAGCACTCTACCTCTCGACGTTGCACAAATCCAACGACCACGCCTTCACCGGCATCCGGAAAATCAAGACCGTTGCCGGCCTCGTCCCATTCGACTTTTGGCCTCCTTCTACGTCCACAAGTCTAGGCACAGCCAGTGTGGCGATCCCGCATGACGTGCATATCCACGCGCACCGACTTCCGCATCCGAATCCAACGTCCGGTCTAAAGGCAGCCGCAGGGGAAGAGGCAGACAGAACAGTCCCGCTAGTCAGCATCGTAAAAGGCATGGCATTCAACCTGGTCCCATTTCACGATCTCGATGCTCTGGGCGCCGTGACTTCTGGTCTTTTACCTGTTGACGAGGTGTTCCGGGGCGCGTATCTGGATAGGGGAAGTGGCTGGGATGTAGGGTATATGGGGACGTTTTATTATGTGGATTTGGGATGGGAGGATATCGATGGCGATGTCGATGTTGGTGGAGATGGAGATGGAATAGGGAAGGCGAAGGGGAAGAGGAGGGTCGTCAGGACGAGGAGTATCGGGACGAGAGAGGATCCGGGGACGGGGAGTGCGAGTTGTGCTTTGTGCTGTTATTTGGCGTTGGTGCAGGGTAAGGAGGGGGAAGAGAAGGTAGAGTTCCATTTGACGCAGGGTGTGGAGATGGGAAGGCGGTGTGATATCTTTGTCTCGGTGGTTAGGACGGAGGATGGGAAGGGGATTCAGGAGGTCCGGTTGAGAGGCGAGGCGGTCAAAGTCATGGAGGGCGTGCTTAGTGTTGGGGAGGACTGAGAACTGAATTCGTTAACTATTGTGTACGTTCGCTGGAATATAGGGATCTGGTAGTCGTGGTATCATTAGGCTTCGCTGAGGCTCATGACATGATTCTCCAAATCCCATAACATTCGTTAAATCATCCCTCATCTCACACCACCTCTTCTCTCTTCCCACTCACCTCTCATCCTCCTCCATCTCCCTACCCACCCCTTTACTCTCTCTTCCCCAACCCACCCTGCACAGCCCCCAAAATCCCATCCACATTCCCCATCCCCTCCGTCCCCCCCCTCCTCTCCACAACCTCAGCCAACCCCTCATAAACCCCCGCAATCTGTCTAAAAACCCTCGCCTGCTCCCTCCACCCGCCCTCCGTCTCAAAGCACACCCCAATCTCCTTCATCTCGTCGACCCACCTATACGCTTTGCCAGGACACCCCTCGATCCCCTTCGCCGCGCGCTGCGCCGTACTCGGACTAAACTCATCGAGATAGCGCCGCAGCGAGGGCAGCACGCCGAGCGAGGCCGCGGTGCCAAAGGACTGGATGGCCAGCGCCGTCCAACCTTTTGACAGCGCGGCGAAGCAGCATTTCAGGCCGGACGCGGAGCCGATGTCGGAGCCGAGGTACTCGGTGTAGAGGACTTCGGCCAGATGCGCACCGCTGGGTTCTGCGTCGTGCAGGGGGAAGGGGCCTGAGAGGGGGATGCCGGGGCGTTTCCAGGTGGTGCTGTCTGCGTTTGGGGACGGTGGGCCGCCGATGATGCCGCCGTCGATGAAGCGGATGGAAGGCACGTGCTGGGAGAAGGATTTGGCTATGCTGGAGGCGGTTGATGGGGCTATCGCATTGAGGTCTAGGTAGTATAGTGGTGAGGAGGAAGATTGTCTTGGGGGTGGTGTTTCGGAAAAGGTTTGGATGATGCGGGATGCTGTTGCCACGGCATCTCTTGGTGGGACTATGGATAGGATGTAGTCGGACTTGTCGACCAGCTCTTTGTCGGTTTGAACTAGTCCGAGATTCGCTTCTTGGGCGCGCTTTTGAGTTGCGGCACTTCTGTTGCTGACGTTTGTGATCACGCGGTATTGGTGGGCTACGAGCAGTTTGGCTATTCCAAGGCCCATCGACCCAATGGAGAGAATTCCTACGGTAGCTAGTGGGGCGGCCATTGTCGAGCGGTGATGTTTGGAAAGTAATGGGTGTCGGAGTTAGATATAGATCCCACTACCTAGGTATGCGGGAGCCTTGCTCTATGTGGTTAGCTTGTATCGTGCTCTTCACGGCCTCTGTCGTGATTGAGAGACGGACTAGCTAGGTAGAATAATTGGCAGACGTCAAGATGGGTATCTCTGGAGTGTGTCTATTGAAATACACTGTTGACAAATACCGATAACTCCATAATCTCAATGACAGACACACAGACCCGCAGGATCGCTGGACTCTGCACCCCTGTATGTCGAATCCCCGTCAGAATATGCTTGCTATACAAACAAGACAATCAAGCAATCAGGTGTGATCTCGCAGCATTTCCATGCCCTCATCAATACCACAGACCACAACCATACCAAGGCCCGAGCTGTCTGCAAAGACTTGTTGTCTATGTCGCTATCGGTCACCCTATGGACGAGAGCGGTGCCAGCGGCGTCTGCCTTTATCAGCAACGACGATGAATGTCGATATCAAGCTCAAGCTCACCTCGACCCATCAGTACCCACAGGCTCCGACAGCTTATGGTAGACCCAGACACCCTATGCACCAATCAGTCCAACCTCACGTAACAACAACATCTTAAAGAACCCTCGACTTACCAGTAGGAAGCTCACAAACCAAAAGCACGCCGCTATGAAGCTAAACGCCTCCGCCGCCTTCCACTGTCCGCAGGAGGAATGATTTCGCACACTAATATCACCCCAGTAGAAAAAATACCCACAATTCGCCTTGCGGATGTAGTCGACCAGGACAGCTACCACAAATCAGTAACCCGAAACATCGTACAAGACGTAGAAAGCACAATCACATACCGAAAGCAGCAAACCACGCCACAGACAAGAGCAGATCGAACGGGTAATGCAGCAAATTCCTCTTCGTCGGAATAAGCCACACAAGCGCAAACAGCGTGGACAGCGCAGCCACGGTGATGGTGTAGATCTCGCGAGCCAGCGGGCCGGTATGCGTGTGGTCGTACTTGTGCAGAAGATGGGCCATGAGGCCGAGCACGACGCCGGCGCAGACGAACTCGCCGAAGCGGAGGAAGACGGATACAATGCGGGAGAAGAGCATTGTCGCTGGATCGAGAGGCCTGGAATGTGTGATGGGGAAAGAGAGGTAGATGGGTAGATGTAGAAGAAGTGTATGCTGGCTCTAAAGCTCGTCGTTGTGATGACTTGTCGTGGCAAACGGATGGGTGGTGAGTCGAGCAAACGGTTGCAGGTGTGAGTCAAACTAGGTCTCGTGCAGTGTTTTGATCGCGACTGTCGAGCGATTCGCTTTACGGTATGAGCGATCAAGATAGACCATCAAGCAGGCATGAGCTACGCATGATGCGAGATATTCTGGCTCGCGATGTGGCACCTTCAGTACTTGAGGACTGTCACTGCCCGTAGACGTTATGGGTGGGACGCAGGGTCAGGTAGCACAACGTGTCTAAGTCATTCAATGATCGTGCCGACTATCTCTATACTCGAGGCTCCTAATGCGATGGTAATTCCCAGCGACATGACAACAGGTTGTTGGAGCCTAAAATCTTTCGATGAGCTGGCGACGCTGTTCAAGATCGTTGGGAAGACGTTAGGATTCCGACCCACCAAATCAGCGTCTATAACTTTCGACACCCTCGCTCACAGACCGAACATTCTATGCTTGGTGTTGGAGCAGACACCATCCGCAATCATTACAACTGAGTGGTCGCAGACAGATATCAATGTAGTGATATTGTTGCTTGATTTCTCTGCTTTGTATTCTTATGCGCGCGCTGGTATCTTGCATTTCCCCTGCTGCCGTCGCTAGTCCCGCACTCTTCCCTCCCACTCCTTCAGCGCCGTCCTAAGCTTCTCCACAACGCCATCCTCGTGCCAGAAATGCCCACCTCCTTCTATTTCCACGTGTTCAAATCTGCTTCCAGTCGCACTGCTTAGCCTCTCAGCCCACTGGCGGACCTTCTTGCTCGATGTGAATATGTCTTGATCCCCGTACACTGTCAACGAAACATGCTTCCCAACAAGCTCTAGGTCATTCGACCTATTCCACGGCTTATGGGCTAGTCCGGGTGCGGCGAGCGTGGATATGGGTGGTGTGAGTGGGGATATCAGGAGATAGCGAATTTGCGGCATGGGGATCGCAGTCTGCATCTTGCTGTCCGCTCCGTCCCTCTCCGATGAAGAACCAGAACCAGTCCATGAGTCTTCTTTCCCTCGTCTATGACTCCAGCTCCTGAACCTGCCCCCAATATCCACGCTCTTGCGATCCCTCTCATCCATACTCTGTCTAATCTCCCTGCTAGACCTGCGCTGGTCTGGGCTCGTCTCTTCGCCGCCCATTATCACCGAGAGTTTGTTCTCGTGCCCTTTTCGCTTCGAGCGTTCTGCATCTCGGGCTGCGTTGATGAACTCAAGATTGCTCTGCTCGGCGAGCTTGCGCGCACGCAGCACAACCTCCGACGCTGCGGAACCTGGTAGCGGAGCGGAAAATGGATGCAAAATCGACGGGACGGGCGGCAAATGTCGGAGGATGAGAGAACCATATGAATAGCCTCCGAGAATGATGATAGGACTTCCTTCTCCGGCCACCATCGTCGAGCGATCCGCACTCCCAATGACTGGTGATATGGGCGATTGCTCAGGAGTGAAGCTTGTGTCCGGGCGAGGATTTGCACGCAGGTAGGTCATGTAATGCATGAAGAATGCTGCGAACGATACGTAGTCCTGGACCTCTGGCTTTCCAGACCAGCTCGTTCTGCCTTTTGCACCTTGAGCCCCTCTGCTACTTGTTAATAACTTCCTTCAATATACACCTTCGCTCCCTCCATCCTCAGACTCGACTACCACATACCGGAAATTGAACGTTCCGACCACATATCCCAACCTCAGAAATAGTTCGACAACAATCCC
This sequence comes from Lophiostoma macrostomum CBS 122681, assembly GCA_010405375.1. Taxonomy (NCBI): domain Eukaryota; kingdom Fungi; phylum Ascomycota; class Dothideomycetes; order Pleosporales; family Lophiostomataceae; genus Lophiostoma; species Lophiostoma macrostomum. Next base: position 236,098 of record MU004314.1, on the reverse strand, counting down.
AACAACGCGGTCATCGTAGCTGCCACCCATGGGCGCATACGGATGCGCCATGACGATGCCCCTCTTCCGCCATTGTCTATCCGGTCCTCTTGCTTGCGCTTGTGGCCTCGGTTTTGATATCGCGTCGGGGTGGTAGATTCGGCAATTGAGCGGGATGTCGTCGTGGATGGAGGGGATGGTGCAGCAGTAGTGGGGTTCTGGTTGACGATGGGACATTTTGTGGGTCACGGATAGACCCCGTGCGGAGGTTTATCGCATTGTGGAAAATGCTGGCTGAGCCTGTAGTCCAAGAGTTAGACTGTCGAGACGCGAGAGCACACGATTCAGGTGGGATTGAGGCGGAGTGCGTGTTGAGTATTGGGAAAGGTATGAACCATGGATTTGTGATTGTTGCAGGGTTAGTCAGCAAACAACAGGCAGAGAGTTGACGAGCACAACATAACGATTCAATTCTCTGCTTAACGGAATCGACGATCTACGGGAGATAGACAATTTACATGCCGTTGTAGCGCTTCTGTGTCGGGACCTTTCAGGTGACCCACAGCAAAGTACTCTAAATACTACTGTGGACAACTGCTTCTCGGATAGCCCCTAGCGACGACGGACAACTGCTTCTCGAATAAACCCTAGCGATGACCGCCAGCCTGAATCGGTGGATGCATGAATAGGATCAACGTGACAACGACCGGCAGGACGGTAGCGATCTCACCATACAGCTCAACTAGAGCGGCATGATCCCCACCATCTACCGCCAGGCAGAGCCTCATGATCAAGCAATCTAATCTGTATCATCCGTGTCTTGATGTGATATCAGAAGCTCCGGGTCTGGATCTTCATCGTCTGTATCGAAGAACTTTGGCTTTGAAACAACTTTAGGTTGTGGTGAGGATAGCGGCAATCTGATAGCGGATGACGACGCCTCTTCTTCGTCTTCTCCATCATCCTCGGTGTTGACCAGCCTGTCTGACACCTTTTCTTTTCCTTTCTTGGAAAGACCAAGCGTGTCTTCAAGCATCTCTCTGCCTTGCCGAAAAGCTTCGAGCTCAGCTCCTATTGCGCACACGAGCAGGTTCCAGCTCCTCTCCGTAGCCAGTCCCAATTTTTGCTCGAGAAATGTCACAGTGGACTCCATGCCGTTTAGCAGTTTGGAGAAGTCGGGCGTGCCGCTTGTCCCGGCTCGCTGCATGGATGTTTGCAAATTTGCTTCGAAATCTACTACCCTTCTCACGACATCATTCCATAAGACTGCACCTTCGTCCAAAGCTGCGCGATCGATGTCTACTTCTTGGCATTTCTCCGTTAATCGGGTACTCTCATCTTGCCAATAGTCATGCGCCATTTCTAGAGTACGCCGTTTCCGTGGTAGAGATAGGAAAGGTGAAGACGAGAGGGGGACATGGTTGGAATCCGGAGGCTTCGCAAGAAAGCTAGCGACTTCCTTATTGAGCATCGAGAGCGAGGCTTCGTAGGAAGCTAACCGAGCCTCAAACGAATTTTCGTAGTCTGCCAGCTCGTCAAGAACCTTGCGACGCCGGCTTTTTAGAGTCTTCAGCTCCTCTTCTTTCAGCCTGATCTCGTGTTCCAGGTCCGTGGCCTCCATTTGGAGAGATTCCTTCTTCGCGCCAGTGTTCTCATCATGGATATCGACGATCTTCCTCTCTAGACGCGAACGTTTTTGAGCCCAGCTTTCTGTCTTCTTGACCAAGGACTGAAGATCCCGGAGATCGTCATCCAACATATCCAGCTCTTCAGACTTGATGCTTGCCAGCTGCTGTATGCGTCGGAAGATTCCTCTCCTTGCCGCATTGAGTCCTATCCTCTTCCTTGTGCCTTGCTCTCCATATGACCCGTTCTCTGTATCTCGATCATGGGATCGAACACTGCTAACTGTGGGCGTGGTGCTTCCAGTGGATACTGCGCCGTCTTGCTTCGCATCATTCCCTGCCAGTCCACCCAGCAAGCCATCCGCCTGAGCATCTAGAAGCTCTTGTAGCTGCTGTTCCAGATGTCGCGCTCTTCGTTGCAGCGCAAGCAGGTCGTCGGGAACGCGAGGCTGAGGTGAAATAGCGGTGTTCGGTGTATTCCAGAGAACGCTGGAAGCTATCGGGGGAGGTATGTGCGGTGACGTGGACGGGGACTTGTTGTACAAGGGTAGCTCATTGTCGCGTGCATGTGAATCTTCGAACGAGCGCCGGAATTTGGGAGAAAGGGACCCTAGGACCGAACTGAAGACTGACATGTCTGAAAATCGAAGGATCAAGAGAGTAATGCGGACTCGCTAGGGGAAGAGGACTGTTGTATAGTTGGAGTCAGTTCCAGGTTGTCCAGGTGAGCTTGCTACGGGATACGTAGAAGCTCGAGCGAATCAAAGCGGGCTTGAGATCTTAGTCAGCCAAAGTGAAAGCGCATGTGCTCCAGGCAGGTGCAGATGACAAGAGCAGGGCCATTAGTGCTGAAAAGATGAGACATGTCAATATCGAAGTAGTCGCCCTGACATTGTTCGGTCCTGGCTCCCACAGTAGAAGTGCCGCTACAACGAAGCTTTCACGCGCGAAGCTCTGTGCTAAGATGGGTATCGCGTAAGGAAACGGTCGATGGAGATTGATGGGGGACCAAAGACAAAAGCAACTTCAGCTCTGAGGCTATCCCACGCTTTTCACGAAGCAGTCACACCACCTGATGCTATGTAGCCCAGTGTCTCAACGTGATCGTGCCCAGGTGCTGGTGAGAGCATCAGATGTTCACTGCTTGAGTGTTATGTAAGCAAAACCGCCAAGAGTTTCCTTCCACTCGCTTAGCAGCCCCACCAAAGTCGCGCACGGAAAATTGAGCCTGCGACTTCAAGGTTGAGCACAGCGACGACAGCACCACCCAGCACAACACCTTGTGAGTTTGGCGTCCTTGGACCCGCATCTTTCTGTCTCAGAGTCTGCGTGCTAATTGGAATCTTCACAGCCGCCGCCGACATCCCCGACACACAACATGGCTGATTCTGGACGTGGAGGTTTCGGTTCTCGTGGAGATCGTGGAGGCGACCGTGGCCGTGGGCGCGGACGTGGACGGGGCCGACGAGGTGGAGGCAAGAGCGAGGAGAAGGAATGGCAGCCCGTGACCAAGCTCGGCCGTCTCGTAAAGGCTGGCAAGATCAAGAGCATGGAGGAGATGTACGCATACACGCAATCAGAGCGCATCCACAGCCGCTGACAATCCGCAGCTACCTCCACTCTCTCCCGATCAAGGAGTACCAGATCGTCGACTTCTTCCTCCCCAAGCTCAAGGACGAGGTGATGAAGATCAAGCCCGTGCAGAAGCAGACGCGTGCCGGTCAGCGCACCCGATTCAAGGCCATCGTCGTCATCGGAGACTCCGAGGGCCACATTGGTCTCGGTATCAAGACCTCCAAGGAAGTCGCGACTGCCATCCGCGCCGCCATCATCATCGCCAAGCTCAGCGTCGTCCCGATCCGAAGAGGCTACTGGGGCACCAACCTCGGTGAGCCTCACTCGCTCCCGACCAAGGAGAGCGGCAAGTGCGGTTCCGTCACTGTCCGTCTCATTCCCGCTCCCCGTGGTACCGGCTTGGTCGCGTCGCCCGCCGTCAAGCGTCTGTTGCAGCTCGCTGGTGTGCAGGACATCTACACTGCCTCGTCTGGCTCCACCAAGACGCTCGAGAACACCCTCAAGGCTACCTTCGTTGCCGTCGCCAACACATACGGCTTCCTCACGCCCAACTTGTGGAAAACAACGGTTCTCAGCCGCAGCCCTCTGGAGGAGTACAGCGACGTGCTGCGCGAGGGCAAGAGGTACTAGGTGCCGCGTTGAGTTGGCGAGAGATGGCTTCTTTTACTAGCATTCCCGGGTTCCTTCAATGGCGTGGAGTAGTGCATTTGGGACCCTTACTATCGATGTTCTGATAGGGACTGGGTACTCTAGGATGAAAAACGACAATTCTTCATGAACATTTTATCGCTCGTGCTGTGATTCTGATTGGTTCCGTCATCCTTGAGCCTAAGAGTAAGGAAGCGTGGTGTCTTGCTTCTACGCATTGATACGCGTAAGTTCTGCCTTGAAGGACTCGACCTTGCAGTGACCCTTGCTTCGTTCTGCTGCATCCAAATTGGAGGATAAGAGTAAAAGCCTTTTTTGTCAAGTTTCATCAAGGGACGCGGGATCAATGCGAACCGTGATGCTGACTGGCGTACTGTTGGACTGCACGTCTCTGTTTCGTTCCGTCCTATGCAATGAACTAGATGATCTCGCCTTTCTATTCCGTAGGCACTGTATCTTCCACAGAATGAGCTCAGTATACCACGAATGAGTCAACCCGTTACGATGACCTGTGCTTGTCATGACCCAGGTTGGTCGCTTGCGTATATTATGTCTCGACGTCAAACCAGCAGCTCCATAAACGCGCGATACCTCAACTCAACTAAACTCAATTCACTTCACCATTGCATTCATCAACGTTCACGTTCTAGTGGTATGGGTATACGCATTACCTACAACCACGCCAGCATCCCTATATTTTCCCTGAACGGCCGCCAATTGCAAGGCTTGCGTTGAAGAATCCCAGGTGCCGTGTCAAGCCGCACTGCTCAAACCACGCCATCTTCTCAATGCCGATCCCCCAATGCGCTCCATAGCGCATCGGCGTACACCAAGAACACGAGGTATCAGATCTGAAAGAGAAGGAAATGAAAAAAGTGATGGTAGGTAACGAGTGCCTCCCCGACCTAGACCTGGACCTAGGCCTAGATAGACCTGCAACAGCACATCCCATCAAGGGAGTCAGCGTAACCTGGCTCCAACCAACCTGGTATATCCAAAAGAGCAGTCTATAGCGACAGACAAAGAACATTACGTTAGGGAAAGGGCCTATTGGACAAGCCATGCCGTGGATGCGTCCAAGACGAGTGGTGAGTCGAAATCAAAAGTACGACGCCAAGCGTACAACGAAGCGAAGAAAGTGGTATAAGAAAAGACCCTAAATTTTGCGCCGTAGAAACATAGTCGACGCCAGCACGTCGCGTGGCATATGTGGAATTCCGAAAACGCCGTTGGACAGAATCAACCCTATGGCCACCTGGAAGCCGGGATATAACGAATCGCTAAATAGCTGGAAATCTTCGGAAAGCGGAGACAGAGAGGTTGGAGAGGAGGTGAGAGAGTGGATTTGAAAACTCGTGTTATGAGGATGTCTGGAATATCGTTAGTGCGCGATGAGCGGTAAATCGGTGTTAGCTCCCTACCCGTCTTCGCCTGCCTCGACTCCCACCCTCCGGACGCTGTGCGAGTACCTCGCGGAGTTGTGCATCGTCCTTGTCTTTGTCGACATGATGTACTCGGACATGTCTGTCGAGAACGCGGACGTTAGATGAATATGTGAAGATGTCACGCTTGGGAGTTCGGCACGCACCTCTGGAGATTGTCGGGTCTGGGGTATTTGTGTTCTCGGTCGGGACAGAATGGGCAGACGTAGCCGGGAGATTGATGCACTAGCCCATGCCGGATCATTTCGTTCTTCCGCTTGAAGCCCTTTCCACCTTCTCCTCTGGGACAGTTGGCAACGGGGCAGTAATGGGGACGACTCTGCGAGTGCACATTTGCGTGGGAACTAAGGAGCGACCGTATCAGTATGTGCTGTCTCCAAGCTGTCGTAGTTTTGAGTGCTTCAGACGATGAGAATTGGAAAAACTTACTTTAGGAGGTACTGGGTCTGAAACGGCAGAGCGGTGCATCCAGGATGATCACACTTGAAACCACCCGCGCCATGTGGAGGAATGTGCTGAATATGCGGTCCATTTGGCGGTGGCAGTATTCGCAATGCCCCGTCTATGCTCTGATGACGAGCGCGGCCCTCGATAGGTGTCACGAGCGTGCCGGGGCTGAGACCATCTGAACTTTGGTAACTCTCTGTTGTAGAGGCCGAATGTATGGTAGCAGAGTACGGACCAGATTCTGATGCTTGCGAAGGCCTGCGAGTACTAAGAAACGTGAGCCCTGACTGACCAGAACGCAGGAAAATGTCTCTTGACGCAGTCTCGCTCGCAGCACTGATGGGTGACGAGGCGGGATACACGCTTCCTGGCGAACGCGACGAGCTAATGGAGAGTTGCCGTGCAGCTGAGGTTGGAGATTGCGTAGAAGAGGATATCGACTGCCTGTGAGGATAGCCATTCGCTCTACTCGGGTCCTGTTGCTCCGTTCTTGCCGAGTCCGCTAGCTCACTAAAGTGACGAAATGAAGGGAGTTTTCGCTCTTGATTCGGTGATGCTGCCGGTCCTTCTCGAAGAGATGGAGACGGAGGTGGTTGAAACGCAGCGAGCTTTTGACTGGGTGAGCCTTTTGAGGGAGGTATGGTCAACTGTGCTAGGTTTGGTGAAGTGGCTAGAGATTCCTGCTGGTCATACCCATTAGCATTACGCTTCGCAGTCAGATTTGGGGACCTGGATCCGACCTGGAAAGCGCCTTCAGACTCTTTTGAATCCGCGCCATTCACGCTGGGAATGGTGCCATTTGTCAGCGCAGAAGTGGAAGCCGCATGGGATGCACGTCTCTCCGAGTCGTACCCTGAGCGATGCTGGCCATCTATCTCTACGACTGAGTCCCGGTGATCGTTTGATTGTTGTTTAGTCGAAGGAGGGGGTGCCGTTCCTTGGGAGGTGATGAGTGCTTTTTGAGCTGTCGCTTGAAGGTCGACGTTAGCAACCTCAGTCTGGGGGGGCCGAGCATTTGCTAAATCTGATGATGCTGGGGTAGCCTCTACGGTCTGTGATCGTGAGTCCATGTCCTCGTCTTCCATGTCGGAGTCGTCGTCGGTGTCTGCCCGTAGTTCTATTTCACGAGCTTGTTGGGCTATGTCAGGCCGGTTCGGATCCAGGAGTTTGCACAGAACAAAATTCGCTTGCCCGATCGCTGGTGCAAGCTTGACCTTTCGCCTGTTAGGTTCCCTACGTCTTTTTGGGGGAAAGCAACTGACGTTCGGCGGGAGACTACCACCCAAGTATTCGTAGGGCGGTCGCTCTGGAGATGGCGTGCTTCTTGGCTTGATTGCTAGGAGAGGAGAAAGAGAGCGGTGGCGGTCGGGTTCGTATTCGAGGTAGTCTCCAGACATATGTCACCCAGCGGCGAGGCTAAGAGAGCTAGCCTCTGCGAATGAGTATAGTGAGGACCGACAGGTAGACAAGACAGGTCGAACCCTGCCCCTGTGGTGCTGTTGGGAGTCTAGCAATTGGTCCAAGGCAACAGTATAAAGAGCGGATGTCACAGTGTTGTCAGAAGGCCTGAGGGGTCTGTTAGTGGTCAGTATGGCGGGATTCGCGGACATGTTGGGCGAAGATAGGTAGAGAAGGAGCGACGCAGTGAAGCACACGAGGCATGAATGAAGCTCGAAGGAAATAAGAAAGTTCGAGAGGCCGATGAAGATAGCGATTGGATTTTCTCGAGGCATGCTTCAAGCAGCATTCGACGTTGCGGGAAGCCGCAGGCCTCGGCGCATGCAACCCAGCAAGCGACGAGCCGAAACGGAAAGTTACATGCGTTTGATTGCTACAGCAGCTGGAACAGAGACTCGGGAGACCAGGAAAAAAGCTGTTTGGAGAACGAAACGCGGCGGGCGGAGACGAATGGAGGGCCCGCAGCCGGAGCCGGAGGCGGCTCTGCGACGTTGGTACACGTACCCGAGCGTGCGACAATTAAACTTCAGCCTCAAGACGGTGGAGAAGGGTGCCGATCGCAGACATCAGTCAACCAAGGCGCTGGCAGAGGGAGCGTCCGATCGCTGGCATGGGGAAGTCGATCTCAGGGCCGCTCTCCCCGCGAAAGCTTCTCCTGGATACAGCGAGCTCGCGCCCGCTGACTGACTGACTGACTGGCTTCGCGCGCAGCAGCAGCAGCAGTGGGGGGCCACACGGTCCTGGCGACGGTCTACTGGGGCTGCTGCTTGCTGGCCAGCGTCGCGCGGGGATGACAAGGGGAGGCGATGCGGCAACGGACGGGGTCGCAGGACTGTGCGCACAAGGAGCGCGCGGTGGTGTGAGGAGAGGGCTGGCAGGAGGGAACGACGACACGACAACAACAACACCACGCACACGGCCAGCAGCAGATGCCATGGGGAGCCCTCAGCCTTGGGGAGAGAGCCTCTTCACGAGCCCTGGAGGCGCAGCGGGCGGGCAGTAGCAGCAGCAGGCTTACCGCAGGAGCTTGCGAGCATGCGGTTCGCGGCTCATCCAGTCATCCATCAGCCTCACTGAGCGCTGTCCCAGTCTCGACTCCTCCCCGCGCGCTCCCAGCCGGGGCCCCTTTGGCGCGTGCTCTGGCGTCCCCGCTACGGCCACGGCAAAGCAGACGCTGGCAGACGCAGCGCGGGCCTGGCCGGCACACAGAAAGCCCCTTCGCGGTGCGAGGCCTTGCTGCATGCGGTTGGCTGCCTGAGCTCCAGGCCAAAAGCTGCCCGGGCCCTGGCCTGGAGCTCTGGCAACCCTCGTCCATGCCCTGCGCTAGCTCTCGCCGCCGGCTGCCTGCGATTATGCGGGGTTCAATTCACCAGGGGGACGGGGGTTTCTTGAGCTCCTCCCCCAACGAGACGTCCAAATAGATTAAACATGCTGCCATTCGCTCCGTTTTGCTGCATTCCAGCAACCAGTCTGCTATGTACTCGCCCTATGACGGCGCTGTTCCCCCGCCAGGGCGCCTGCTTCCCCCGCGCTCGTAGGAATCGAGGCCGCCAGATGCAATGCAAACGCGCATTTTGCCATCTCCACACACACACACACACTTTGCTCGCCGACCCCCGTCCGCTGCCGTCGTAGCCTGATCGCGCCCGCCCTATCGTACACCTCCTGGCACCTTTGTCTACGTGGTCTAGTTAGCAAGAGGGTTCGCAAACCCCCCGTCGTCTATGTGCATGGCACGCCCGCCGGCCCCAGAAAGTCATAGCTCCCTCCCGACCCCCACCGCGTGCGGCTGAGAGCAGAGGTCGAGCGAGCCGCTGAGAGGCGCACCAACTCCAAAAAGAAAATTATTGGGTGATAAACCAGAATCGCGCCGAAAAGCGAGGCCCCGTACGAGCACTTGCCCAATCCCATTTTACCCTAGCATGCACCTACTCCTCTTCCCCACCCGCTTTGGACGGTGCAGGACGCCATTAGGACTGTTGCGATTTCCCGCCGAATCCTGGGATGCCCGCGAATCTCGTGCCCTGCGGCAATTTCGGACGTCCAAAATTCTCGTCCAGATCGAGAATGACCTTTAGGGCATTGCGGCTGCGGAGGTAGGGCAGTGGTGCCTTGGCTTCTGCAAGTCCTACGCCAGGTTCGACGTGGCCGCGAGGTCCATCTTCGTCAGCGTGGCCCGGCATGGGAAGGGCCCGCTGCAGCACTTCATAGCCAGCCAGTGTGAAGCCGAACTGTGGTGATGACCGCAGAATACGCGCCGGGCCGCCCTTGAAGAAGGCTCTGAATCCCTCCTCCTTCCAAATTCTTGCTGCCGCATGTCGTAGACCAGTGTAGGCTGCTTCGCCCTTTCGTGCCTCAACCTGCAGTCTGGTCTTGATGACATCGCAGGGAGTGGTAAGATATGCAGCAGGCATACCCGCGATGGCACCGGCCGTGAGCATCTGGAGGACACCCAACGACTTCTGCCGGCTCTCTCCAAAGTAGTCTTTCTTCAAATGGCTGTAGGTAGGGAAGTAGATGGCCGAGAAGGGAACTGTAGGCTGTGTGAGTTGTAAGACCCCTGTTGGTTGCGAGAATAAGCTCACCGTCCCGCAATAAGCACGCGCTAGCTCCCTTGTACAAACCGACAAGACCCAAATTCCGAACGATCCACATTGCTGAGCGCTTGGGCGTGCCTTCGACCGTCTTTGCAACCTCGCCCTGCACCTGCAATCGAATCTTGACGATCTCGAGAGGGTTGGTGAAGACCTATAGCAAATCAGAGGGTTTCGATGCGCCACCGTTTTGAGTTGATGCAAGCTTAAAGGTACCTACCACTTGACATGCACCTGCTGAACCACCAGCTAACACTTCCATTGGCAACCGTATGTTGCCTGTGCTCTTGTCTGTGAATTTACCTCGCACCAAGTCGTTCACTGTCAGCTTGATGGCCTTCTCCGGCGCCACACCAACTAGCTGTGGCAGCACTCCAGAGTAGAGCCCGGTGAAACCTTCGTTCTTGATGACCTTCCGCGCACAGTCGAGAGAGTTCTTGTACAGCATTTGTCCAACAGCCGCCGACCGCTGGTTCTGCATTCTTGTCTTGACCAGGTCGATTGGGTACACCATGAAAGCACCAAAGGCTCCTGCCAAACTTCCTAGCGCGAAGTGGTGTATTGATTCGAGAATATCCTGCAGGATTGATTTGGACGAAGCGAATACTTTCTGCCCTGCGTCAGAGACGGCATTCGATCCTATCGAGTACGCAGTCTGCCAGGACGGGTCGAGGACACGAGCAAAATCCCTGAGAGCCAGGCGTCCAGACGGATCATCAAGCCCGGCGAAGTGGAAGAGGATATCGGCCTCCATAGGAGTGTACAGATTGAATCGACTTATCCTCGCTGCCTCGTTCAAGAAGTCTGTGCGTGTAATTTTACCGTCTGCGCTCTTGTTGGTCGCATTCCGGATGATGAGCTCTACCATATCCATTTGCTGGATCATGTTCTGAAACGCTCGCACGTTGGCGTAAGAGATTTTGGCGCCCGCAGAGATGTTGCAAAGGGTGGGGAGGCTGTCGAGGAGGTAATCAGACAGCTTGTGGGCTGCAGTCTCCCGGATGATGCGCTGGAAGTCTACTGGGTCGATGTATCCATCCTTGTTCTTGTCGAAGTGCAGGAAAGCCTGCCGGACGCGCTCGCCCTGTAGCCCACGCAGCATCTGCGCAAACTGGGGGTAGGTCATGGTGTGCCGCTTGTCCTTGGAGCCGATGTAGAGAGTGGCCCATTCGCTGTTCCAGTTGAAGGGCAGACTGTCATCGCCCTTGTGCTTCCTCCATTCTTCGTAAAAGTCGTCAAAGTTGATGTACCCAGTCCGGTTCTTGTCGAAAAAGCGAAAGATGACCTCGTACTCGGCGTCTGGTTTGGCAAGCAGATTCTGGAAAACACCCCAGTCCGCCATGGTGACCTTGCCCGTCCTGCTGCGATCGGCAACCTTGAAGAGGATGCCATACTGGTAGCGCTTGATCTTGTGCTGGAGGGAGGCGCATGTTAGCGGGGGGTGACTCGACACGTTTGAAAGACGGGGACGTACATAGTCCTCGCTCTCGGGCGCAACGGCGTCAATGAAGGACTCCTCGTCGAGGTACCAGTCATTTTCATCGCCTTCCCTCTTCGCGAACTTTTGGAACTGCACACGCGTGGTGTGGGACAGCTGCGGCTCCTCGGTGGAGCCCAGGAGTACCTCGCCCACCTGTTCTGTGACGGTCGCCATGGTGGAGTGTATGTGGGCTATAAATGAGAGCAATTGGCGCCGCCAGCAGTCGAGCAGGCGAACACACAGGACAGGAGGGCAGGAGATGGACCGTCGGAGGAGTGTCGGTCAGAGTCGGGAGCGGTGGTGTTGTTGGCCCACAGCAGGGAGCTCAGATGCGAGCTTCGGCGTCAGAGCTTAGTTTTTTTAATCCCGCCTAGCGCGTCGGGGTAGGGGTCGGGGAAGGCGTGGAGAAGGCACGGGAGGACGCAATTCACTCCAGCTTTCCACCGCAAGAGACGCTCTCAAGATCCAAGCCGCTGGCCTCAGTCTGATGCGACGTGCCCGCTGACTGCGTTGATTTTTCTGCCGGAATTGTTTATTCTGCGCGGAGGGCATTATGAAATCGCGCGCACACCGCCTATCGTATGGTGCTGCTTGATCGGCTGCGCTTCCTGCAGTCTGCCCTGGCCAACCCTACCGCAGCGTGGGATTGATTGCTCGTCTCCCGGAGCCGCACTGCTCGACTCGAGGCGACGCGAGCGTGCAGATGAACTACTGCCTCGCAGATCAGCGCTGGCTGTCTAACTTCACCAGGTCCCTATTGCCAGCCTGCCAACTTGTCACAGAGCTCCCTTCACCCATGGCGCGATCGCGCTTCGGCTTTTGACCGAGCGGAGGGCCCCATTATTACCAAGCTGTCACGGCTGCTAACAGATGCCGACATACGGCCAAGGCTTGACATGCGCATTGCCAGAAGCGGCAATGCGTGTTCTCATACCACACTTGTAGACTGAATCTTGTACTGCACTTTCACGCAAAGCTCGAGAGGCTGGAATTACGCGGGTAACAGGCGAAAAAGTGGTACAATGTTGGTACCTCTGGCCGCTTCCTAGTCTCCGGGTTGGATCATGCTCGCCTGACAGGATGCGCGTAGGACAACGGGCAACCACACAATCCTACTAGTCACGGACTGATGGCACGACAACGCAGCTTGACTAGATGCGCTAGACTCCGCGCTCAACTCCTTCGATTACAAAACACGCAGTAGTGTACAAAAGGCCCGCATGAAGGGAAAGTCGCGACTGTTATAATATCAACCGGCCCGGCTCATTCTCCAAGATAGCCTTCATGCGGCGGAGGAAGATTTGCGCCCTTATCGCCTCGCCGTGTGGCACACTGACGCGTAAAACATTTTCACCCTCAGGCTCGACTGCTTTGGGTGCCCTCAAAGGTGATACTTTGATTGGGTGAGAGACGTTCTTCTTGCCAAATAGGTGGTCAAAGATGTCAGGCGCCTTGCTTCTCGAAGGGGTGGAGATAGGATGGGGATTTCCGTAGTGAACCCTCTTCAGCTCCGGAGCGAAATATCCCCGAGAATACTTCTTCTTCTCTAGTCCCAGAACAGCATTGAAAAGATCGTCAGCAGAAGGGCTGGCTGGCTCTTGCACTGGTAGATCCTCATTTGCAAGCTCCGCTGCGCGGGCAATCAAGGTTGACATTGGGATTGAAACACCGAGAGCTTGCTGGATGCCCTTCTGACTTGCTTCAACGGCCTTGAGCGAAACTGGCATGCCTAGCCCATGTTCTTGCTCCTCGGTGATGGGCTTCTGCTCCTCTGGTGCAGCTTTCTTTGGAGCTGGTGCCTCCTTTGGAAGAGCGAGCTTGATGTTCGATAGATCGAGATGAGCGAGTTTCCCGATCCGCTTTGACTGCTCGGCGTTGTATGAATCTTCAATGCGTCCCACATATGCGAGTACATCGCCCTTCAGCAGCCGGCCGTTGGGCCCAGTCGCGGGTATCTTGTCTGCCTCCTCCTTTGGCAGGTTGTTTTCCCGGAGCAGATGTTGCACTGAAGGATAGAGAGGATAAGTCTGCTTTTGGGCCTTGCCGTGGGACGTCTTCTTGGATGCACCTGAAGAAGGTTCTGTGGGTGCCGGAGCGGAGTGCCTCTCCTCCTTCGAAGGAGGAGCCGGTTCCTTGCTCGAGGAATCCTCTTTTGCGGCGTCCGCTTTCTTGGGCGCAGGACTGTCTTCTGCAGGAATGTCCAGTGACTTAATATCATCTCCTGGCTCTGCGGTGACCGCTATCCTGGTTCCGACCTGGACTGACTTGGATCCGTCTCCTTGCTATGTCTTCCGTTAGCCTGTGGGGAGCTCGTGCCGTGAATCCACCTCGACATACAATGATCTTGGCGACAATGCCATCGTCCTGAGCCTCAACGTCCATCTGAGCCTTGTCTGTTTCTATCTCCAGCAAGACATCTCCAGCCGCGAAAGAGTCTCCTGTGCATCGTCAATGCTTACTTCACCAATGCTAATGTTCCCACTCGTATCGCACCTTCCTTGACTTTCCATGCCGCAATATTGCCCTCGGTCATCGTCGGAGAAAGCGCCGGCATATTGAAATTCTGCGCAGCCAGCGAGGTCTGCCCAGCGTGGAATGCTACATCAATTTGATTAGCTAAATCCCATTCGCAACCCCATGCAATCTCACCTCTCCGCGGGCCATGGCTTCGGAGTTGTTGCGACGCAGCTCGAGCAGACAGCCTGCAGGCTGCTGCGATTGAGGCCATGAACAGTATGTGGATAGACCTGGCCGGTCGTAAGGACCCCGGTGCGTAGTAGGAGCGAAGATAGAGTGTTGAAGAAAGTCCGGCTTGTTGGGCCAGCTCGCGGTTCGGACACGGGGTCCGTGCACCATCGGAGCTCACGGAGACTCCCGAGCATTTCTTTGCAGCGATGAGACTAGATTGACCAGCCGCAAAGCATTGCCCTTGCAGGGCTCTTTCGCCATGTTTGTATCTCTCCGTGCCGCTGTCGCTCACGAAGCTAACATTGATAAGTAGCATGGCCACGCTTCCTCATGGCCTCTCCAGGATCGTCTGCCAGAACTCCCTCCGCTTGCCCTCCGCCGTCCGAGTCGCACTCTTCTCTACACGACCGTCGATGATACATTCACGTCTTCAGACACGGCACTTATATTCAACAACTGTACGCTATCTTGCAAAACCGACTGCACGGTTGCAATATATCGCTCGGCCATCTCGAGGCGGCGTGACGTCTGATCCCGTACTGCGAGCTGTGCGCACTACTCAGCGGCCTGTATTGCTATACAAAGCCCCCGGTCGCCAGTTGTACATGGTCGGAGTGTATGCATTTGCGTTTAGTCTATGTGCTGCAGGGCTCTATACGTGGAAGTGGAGGTATGAGCTGCCTAGCGATCTCAATCTCCCCTTCTTTGTAGGCCCTACCTATGTCCTGGTAGGCGCCATTTTCATGGCTATCGGAACATACATCTTTTCGGCACCCGTATCCCGTTGCACCGCCATCGAGGCTATTCCAGCAATCGGTCATGCTGTCCGTCTGCGCATAACAGCAAGGACCGTCCCCTTCGCCAAGGACAAGGTGATTATCGCCGATCTTGGGGCATCTTCAATTGATCAAAAGACTATGCCGGTTACCACAGAGCTAAGGGAAGCGACTCGAGCTAGGAACGCAGATATTACCGAGGGTCTGGAGGGCGTGTTCATCGTGCGTCGCGGTTGGGAGATTGCCGCGCGCTTCATCGAGCAAAAGTGGACGTCTTTCTTCTTGCGTTTCAAGTTCGCGGTGCTACGTTTCGGTATCGTTAAGCTCAAAGTGAATGGTGACACATGGAAGATTGATTGCGAAGGGTACCTGCTCGAGAACGGACAAGGTATGGTGACTTTATGCTCATTGAGATTAGATCTAATTCTACACCAGCTATCGATCGCTTGATCCAAGAAGACTGACCATCTTTCTCATGTGCGATATTAGGGACATGTCTACGGTCAGCGTCGGAAATCAGTCTTGGAACTCTTCCGATGCTTCGAAGTGGAGTGCGATATGCCGGTTAGTCGTGTCGGCACGAACGTGCGTATTGAGCACAATCGCATTGTCTGTATATTGTATCATATGTAAAAAACTGTATGCGAACATGTGGCCGGTTCCCCAACACAAAAGACTATTTGACTTCCAAGCTGAAGTATGAGGAGCGCGTATCTGGTAAGGCGTGTGGGCGTCAAAACCATTAACGAACCAGAAGACCAGTTCAGCCTTCCAAAATCCATGGTCCTCCATACCGTCTTCGGAGTGTCGTTGCAAAACCTGGAGTGAGCTCTCTGTATGTCTTCCCAGGTTCACGATACTTGGCTAGTTCTTTGTAGCGCCAAAGATCGCGTCCTGTTCCAGTGCTGCTGCATTTCCGACGTTGCACGAAAGAAACTGGATGCCGCGGATCTAGACACTACTTCGTGCTTGAGATAAAAATAAGAGCTTATGTGTTGGAAAGCGAAGTCAGACTCCAAGCACGAGAGCTCGGGTCTCGTCCCAATGTATGCAGGTACCTGTCGGCCTGAGGCGGGTGACCCAAATTTATCAACACCAACCCGCTTAGTAAGGCCCCTATCCACATATCACTCGCGCCCGCATGAAGATCATGCAACACAGTTTCTGCGCGATCGCCAGAGTCTCCACCCCAAAATCCTTTATGTAGGAGGACTCGCGAGAAATTTATTCGTTCGGCTAGACATGCAGCGGATCTCTGCCGCTGGCCGAACAACACCAACTGCAGACACGAGATCACAAATGAACAGACAGGAGCTTTGAGAATACGTCCTTGTTCGTTGGCCGAGCGCAAGGCAGGGAGAAGGCGGAATGTGGAATGGATGGTTCCAAATGCACGTGCGGCGGGCTCCACGTGCGTGGCACTTCCCCACACTCGACCCATGGCGGGAACGCTATAAGGGCAGTTAAGCTTTTTGAGCCGCATTGTACCTGCAGACGATCAGCGACAGCGAGAGCTCTGAAAAGCGGCTTTTGGTAGTCCAGAGAGTGTCGAGGGAGCGCCGGAAGACTCCCGAAAAACGGACCAAACGATTCCCTACGACGTGCAAATGCCGTTGGTCGTCGATTTGGAGCAAAGCGGATGCAAATGGGGTGCCAAATGGGCAGTTTTGGGGTTGTGGTGAAAGGGCATGCGAAGTGTGTTCCCGGGGCTCGAAAGTGTCAGGGCAACAAATCATCGCGTCTGTGCGGCGGGCCTTGGCATTTGGCGCAATCCCAGGACCAGCGACACATTCGACCACGACCTGCACCCGCGCCCTTTCGCCTCACCAGTTTGCTGTGTCCGTCTGAATAACAGTCGGTCTCTTGCGCACTGCTGTCGAGTCCTGTCGTCCTGACTGCTGCGGCGCACTCCCACACCAATCGCACGCTGCAGCGCGTCTCCTGCCTCGGTGCGCATATCCACCACCAACACAGCGCCTAGGCATCACTGCGCATCACCGCCGCATCGACTCGCCGAGTCGCAAATGCCTATCGCATCCTGCACCCTGTGCTCGCGACACGTCTGCTAAGGACATCATTGAGCGGTGTAAGCCAGCCAGCTCCCACCGCACGCGGCCCGCTCACTCACCGTTCTGCCCCAGACTTGCCTCGCGCTAGCTTCACGTCACCGCATCTCCTCTCATGTCTAGCCGCGCGAAGAGGAAGTTTGACCTCGACCCTAACGCGTCAGACCCCGAGGATCTCGATTACGACAACACAGAGCGCGCTGCCGGTCCTCCGCAGCGCCGCCGCCGCCGACCATCTCCCGGCTCGAGGAAGAAGGGCCCGAAGCGAGTGCGACGAGCCTACAGGGGCTCCGACATCGAGGACGACGACTTGATTGAGACCGACGACTCTTTCACCGATCGCCCCTCTTCCGAAGAGCCAGAAGTCAATCCCGCCACGGGTCGCAGCGTCCGACGAGCGACCAAGAAGCAGATCACTTACGAAGAGAGCGAAGAGGACGAGATTGAGGATACGCCTTCCGAAGACGAGCTGCAAAACAGTCCACCACCGCGGCGCAGAAAGATCGAGAAGAGCATAGAGAAGAGCATAGAGAAGAGCATAGAGAAGCAGTCACTGATTGTCAAGCTCAAGATGCCAGAGCACTGGTCAGGGCGCAACTTGCGCACGCGGACTGGCAGTAAGTCTGTCGGTCGCGGCAAGACGCCTGAGGTGACAGGCGCTCGTCGCAGCAGTCGCCTATCTCACGACACAGAAGACCCAATAGTAGCTTTGTCCGACTCCGGAAAGCACGTTCAGATCTTACGGGCAGGCACTCGAAGCCCTGAGCCGATGCCTTCACGCGCGACTCGGGGTGGGAAGGCCCCCAGGACCGAGTTCCCCAGCGCCATCATGGAGGCATCGCAGGAGGCCTCGATCGTCCGGGATTACGACAGCCCTGGTCCACCCGTCCGCGACAATGACACACCTGGCCCACTCGACGAGCTGATTGGCGGCGGCGACGAGACGCAAGTCAGAGCGAGCAATGAAGAGTCACCAGAGTATGAAGCGCAAGTCCAGAAGGACGATGTTGATGAAGGGGAGATGGAAGGCGTGATTCAAGAATCCCAGCACGAGGGCGGGGCTGATGATTCTGAAGAGGAGGAAGAAGGCCCAATCACCAGAGGAGGTAGGAATCTGAGGGTAAGTTCCGTAACAACGATACGTGCTCCAGGCTCTAACCTCCACAGACTCGAGGCAGATCTGCTAAACGGAAGCGTGGTGCCGATGAAAGCAGCGACTTTGAGCCTGTCGGGGAAGACGACAAGGAAGAAGAGGAGATGTCCGAATCAGATCACGCGAAAGGACAGCGCTACACGTCAGAGGATAGTGGATCGGGATCAGGGCGCCGATCAGCTCGCATCCGAGCAAAGACCCGGCAGTCCCAACGAAGTAGGCGTAATTCTGATTCCGATGACCATGAATCCGTGCTGGACGCTGCAGAACTCGCGGAAGAAGCCCAAGAGCTTGCTGCTACCAAGCGACGACGCTTGAACAGAAGGCTCCCCGATCACGAACTCGCTTATGAGACCGCACCTAAGCTGCGAAATCGGGCGCGGAATCCAGTCGACTATCGTGTCGTTCGTCCAGAGCAGAATGCCATTTTCGAAGGCGAAGAAGGTGGTGCCCCTCCTGCGGATAAGTCTCGCTCGAGAGGTGGACGCTCTACCTACCGCAGTCTGTTCAGCAACCAAGGCCCTTTTGGTGGCGGTCTCGAAGGTGGACTGGGTGCAGCTGGCACTGTTGGGGGCATCGATTCGGACAGTAGCGACGATGAAGGTCAAAAGGCCCCACGAGGGGTTGGTGGAGCCTTTGGCATGACGCCGACTACCGCGACGGCGCCTGGCTTTGGCTTTCCGCAGACTCACAATGCCGATCCGCAGCAAGCCATGGGTGGAGGTGCGGGCGGAGGTCCAGCCAACTTTGGGAAGGTCAAAGACAAGAAAGCCCTGGCCGACTCCGATCCTCTTGGTGTTGACCCCAACGTAAACTTCGACGGCGTCGGCGGCTTGGATGATCACATCAATAAGCTCAAAGAGATGGTGATGCTTCCTCTACTCTACCCCGAAGTCTTCCAGCGATTCAAGATTACCCCTCCACGAGGTGTGCTATTCCACGGTCCTCCGGGTACTGGTAAAACACTCCTTGCGCGGGCTCTCGCCTCTAGCGTCAGCAACCACGGCCAAAAAGTCACTTTCTACATGCGCAAGGGTGCTGATGCGTTAAGCAAATGGGTTGGCGAAGCTGAACGACAGCTCCGTCTCCTATTCGAGGAAGCACGAAAGACTCAACCTAGTATTATCTTCTTCGATGAAATCGACGGCCTTGCGCCTGTCCGGTCAAGCAAGCAGGAACAAATTCATGCTTCGATTGTCGCAACTCTTTTGGCTCTCATGGATGGTATGGACGGTCGTGGCCAAGTCATCGTCATTGGCGCTACCAATCGTCCCGACTCAGTCGATCCAGCGCTGCGTCGACCTGGCCGGTTTGACCGAGAGTTCTACTTCCCACTACCCAATGCGCTAGGGCGTCGTGCCATTATTGACATTCATACCAAGAATTGGGAACCACCACTCAAGTCCGATATGAAAGACCAACTAGCCGAAATCACCAAAGGCTATGGAGGTGCCGACATTCGTGCGCTCTGTACCGAAGCCGCACTGAATGCGGTGCAAGGAACCTATCCCCAGATTTACACATCGGAGCGCAAGCTATTGATTGACCCAAGTACCATCAAGGTGCTGGCCAAAGACTTCATGATCTCTGTCAACAAGATGGTGCCTTCATCTCAGCGCACTGTCTCTGCCAAGGCAGCGCCTTTGGACAAACAGATTGAGCCTTTGCTGCGCAAGCCGCTGGAAGAGATTACAACTCTGATAGATAAGCTCATTCCACGTCGCAAGAAGCTCACCGCGCTCGAAGAAGCAGAATACGATGACCGAGAAGATGAGAAAGGTTTCGAGCGTGATGCAACTTTACGATATTTCGAACGTGGTAGGGTCTTCCGTCCACGCCTACTTATCAATGGTCTACAAGGAATGGGTCAGCAATATCTGGGTGCCGCACTGCTCAACAAAATCGAAGGCCTCCACGTACAGTCCTTCGATCTTCCAACAATACTCGAGGATCCTACGCGGACGCCTGAGGCTGCCATAACACAGATGTTCACTGAGGTAAGACGTCACAAGCCAAGTGTCATCTATATACCGAATGTGGACGTCTGGTACCAGACTCTATCAGAAGCTGCTATACAGACGTTCAAACTCCTCCTTCGCAGCATTGGGGCAAATGAGCCCATCTTACTTCTCGGCATCATGGAATTAGGAAGCGAAAAAGAGAAGCCGGATCCTCGCATGCTCCTAGATCTGTTCTCCTTCTCTCAAAACAACCAGTTTCAACTGAAGAGGCCGGACAAGCAAGGTCGTGCTGACTATTTCAACAACATAACTCATTATATCCGAATGTCTCCAGCGGACTTTCCAGATCCGGACAATCGAAAGAAGCGAGTGTTGCCTTCACTGGAGCCTGCCCCAATAGTTGCACCTACCGTAGATCCGCAGGATATTGCAGCAGCAGAACGCCGCCAGAAGAAGCAAGATCGGATGACCCTCAACAAACTCAAGGTCGTGATACAGCCCGTCATGGATCAGCTCAAGAGGTCATTCAGAAGATTCTTCAAACCCATCATAGACGAAAGCTGGTATGCGTATCTGTTAGATGAAGAAGATCCAAGCCACTTTAGGACCGATCTCAACCCTGAAGAGCAACAACAGCAAGGCGTTGTTCGCCCATGGGAACGCACCACGGATTCCAAAGGAGTGGACATGCTACTCCATGTCGAGAGTGGGAACAAGTACTACAATCTTGATCTCACGAATATTGAAAAGCGTCTTTCAAATGGGTACTACAAACGCCCGAAGGATTTCCTGGCCGATATCAAGACGTTGGCTAAAGATGCTCGAACTTATCAGGATGCAGAGCGGACTCTTAAGACCAACGAAATGGTTGCAAATGTTGAGGTGGACATGGAGATGGTAAACCAGAATAATCCGGGTCTCATGGCAGAGTGTGAAGCCGTCTATCTTCGCGAATTAGAGAGAGAGCGAAAGGCGCAAGAGAAACGGGAGAAGGCTATTGCTGAGGGCAAGGAAGCCGGACCCGATGTTCCACCAGTCCCACCGCAGCAGTCAGCAACGACAGCAGAGACGTCGGGCCCTATTGTGCTTGGCGAGCCTATCCCCGGGCCTTCTGCTATGCATCTCATCACACCCATACGGCCTCTCGCGCCCACGAATGGCACGACTACCGATGAAGCTAGCCACCCTCAGCAGAATGGGTCCACAGTACCCTCGCGTTCTGACGAGGATGCACATATGACCGACAGTCAAGACCTTGATGCGAACACGCAGCATGAGTTTCAAACGCCGAGCAGGATCAGTACCCAAAACCAGACTCAAACACAGAAGTCTCAGGTCTCCGGGCGGACGTTCGTTCCTCCTGGTGCCAATCCAGGCGATTATCATAACAGTGCGTCCACAACCACATCAGGGCAGAAAACATCGGACCGCTCCTCAGGCGGCATCAACACGCAGAGTACGAACGGCGTCACTCCTGCCAAAATTGACTTTGCATCAATGATACCTCAAACGGGCGGTTCCCAGCTCCCGGACACTCAAGGTTCGTCCCAATTTCTTTCAAGTCGACAACGTAAGCCATCACCGATCAAGACTGACTGGGCGCGAATTGCAGAGGTGCACTACATCAGCAGTCAACCATCAAATTCGCAACCGTCGCAGTCATCACAGGTCCAAAATCCCATGCCTGCACCCTCCCAACCGCGCCATTCCACAAACATTGCCGCTCTACTCAACGACGAAACCGAGAAGCCACAACTCATTCTCGACGAAACCCAGCTGCTCACGCTCCACGAGAGTCTGGTGCAGAACACGTCGGGCTGCTCGCTCGAGCAGCTCGAACAGATCAACGCGGCGCTTATGGACTGCATTTGGAAGCACCGCGCCGATTACAATCGGAATGTCGTAGTGCATAACGTAAGCGGTGCGTTCAACAAAATCATTCACGATATTCAGGAGATTCAGAAGATCATGGCGGCAAGCCAGGAGAGCGAGGAGGCGCCGTATAGTCAGGTACCTGCGAGTCAGCATGGCTATTACACGACTGAGACAACACAGCCGGGCTGGGCTTTTGCGAGGCAGGGAGGTGCGCAGAGAAGTACGGGGTTAGAGGGCACGCAGAGACCTTGAGAGGTTGTAAGAGATTGGAGAGATGCTATCGGGCCTACGCATTCGAGGCCGAATGTTGCATGGGAGGACACGATGAAGATGACGAGCATACACGCAGAAGCACTTCTTGTCAAGACTACAAGACCGCTTCATGTCGGTGGCAGCGTCAGCGTTAGCGCCAGCGTCACTTGACTTGTTTTTCTCGTCTCATTTGCCTTGCTCATTTCCACGGCGTTTGCACAGACTAGGTCCACGGCTCCTCAGTCCAGTCTTTCTCGGTCATGAACCGAGACTACTTACTGTACGAAGATTTGGGTACGCGCTACGCGCATGTCGAACTATAGGCACGGCACGGGGGTGGACTTCTTGTTGAAGGCATGATATGGGAGCGGTGCAAGCAGGCTGCAATGGCATGGAATGGAATGGGATCAGATCGGAGGGCATAGGAGGCAACCTAGTTCTTTCAGCATGGCATGCATGGGATTTGGGTTTGGTTTGGGTAGTCCTCCAGCAAACCAGCTCAGATAGATAGAGGAAGTAAGAGAATGGTAAAGATTCAGACTGTATGTGTGTCGCAGCTCACGAGTGTCATATGATGGTGGCAGTGACCTCATGTGAGTATGGGGATGGATGGATGGAGGGAGACATGCATCCGCCTTGGTACGGAGCACGCTTGTGAGACATTCATGTTACTGTCTCAAACTCCCGCTGCGGCTCTTCCGTGTGGGGATAGCGATGTAGTGTGTATAGTATTGGTGGGAAAACAAGCAGGAGGCAGGAGGCAGCTAACAGCAAGCATAGACCTTCTACTACCACTCTACAAACAGTGTATGACATTATAACATGTACATGTACATACACGTCAGGTCATATCGGCTGCCTAACCCCCCAAACCAAACCCAGACCCAGACCCAGCGCCGGGTTAATGTGTTCGCTAGACTCCAGAGCACGTGGCAGTCCGTGTGTCATGTTGATGGGCATCATGGGTTCGGGTTCCGGGTCAGGGCCTAGCCAAGTCGAATAAGCTTGCATACAAGCTCACGCTTCCCGTGATGCTGTACGGGCAGCAAGTGGCTTGGCGTCAGCGGTGTGGAGGGACGGAGATGTACTGGTACGGAGTTCCGTGTGGATTGAGGCTGGGGAGGGAGGTTGGGTGAGTATGAGACATTTGGCTGTTGAGGTTTGAGGTTTGAAATTCGATGTGGGGATGGATGGGACTGGGCTGGGATGTTGTGGGTTGGGACTCGAGTGTCGGGCTGGGGGAGAGGCAGGAGGGTCTTGATGAGGCAAGTGTGCAGGTACTAATTGTGCTTTAGGTAGAACATGAGTATTCCTGGTGGGTGATTGTGCGTGGTCGATGAGTGTGCGTCAATCAGATATAGAACACCATAAGGATCCGTGGTGCTGGTACGCCCAGGCTACAATTGTGCTTTGATGAGTTCGTCTTGGGCATGCGCTATAGGCTCACGTTGCAGGCACAGAGAGCAGATTTTTGCTTGTTCGTTGAGTCTTGGTTCCTTGAGTGTCGTTGGTGAGGATCCGTGGTTCTCACGTTGCACGCAGACGACAGTCCAACACCCCGTGCTTGAATTCCACGAGGTTGAACCGTCATATAGATGTATTGCCTTGAGAGCATGGAAATAGACAAGAGGCATCCGCTCTAGCAGTCTGTATCGCGTAGACCTAGAGCTGAGGAAATCCGGGCGGTGCCTAAAATGTGCCGGCCATCTGGATAAGGAGAGTGCACAATCGGATTAATCTATTTCCAACATATCGTATCTGTATCGCGAACTGGAGCAAGATCGAACATCGCAAATGCAGATGTTCGAGGGAAGGTGAGGATGATTGATGACGTGATGGAGTAGAATGGCTGTGCCTGAACTGCCGTGGTTGAAAATGGAATATGGTCAATGATCTCTTTCGCCATTACGGCGAACATCTCTTAGTGTCGATGATGTGTTGGTGCGTCGGAGTTGATGCAGCACCTCGCCTATGCGTCTAGCCGTCCGGCCCAGTTAGGGCTCACTGCATAGTGTTGGGATCGTCGATATCATTCCTAGAATGGGCAGCTGCCGGCTTCTATGGAGCTTCTAGAAGACTTTAGAGTAAGGCTAGAAGGTGCCGGTGAATATTCTATGGGATTTGTGTTGATACCCGACAGCTTGCAGGAAAGGCGCAACTTGCACGTCGGGTGGAGTGTTAGGCAGAGGTGCCTAGGGTTGGGCTTTGCCGGATGTGGTGAATCACGGGATGCTGGTGGAATCTGACATACAGTCAGATGTTGAGAGGAAAGCTTCTAAGGTAGTGGCACTCATGGGGGAGTGAACTGTACTTTCGATATGTAACCGCGTGTTGCTTGCGAGTTCGGCCAATAATAGCCACAATCTCAAGAAGGGAAGGTATCGTTTGTCGTTCGGCTAAGCCAGGCTCCCCGGGTAAGGTGCTTGCCGTCTGTCCCTTTGAAGGTAGCCTGTGGGGACAGAAGGTCCGACCATATCTGGTCTCAGGTACTCGGTACATATTGTTATGCTCAAGGGTAAGCTTATTCCTCTCAAGCTTCTTGGCGAAGGACCGCTGCCAAGCACTTCCACTCTCCGGACCGGACTCTCCGAAAATGCTCGCATCTCCATAGTATGAGGCGGGGGTATGAGGCGAGCTGGTCAACACGAGCTTACTGCCTACAGTATTGCCGTTTTAGGAAAGCCGGAACGAGCTAGGTACTACACACTAGTTCCATGCTCCCAAAGGTGCGTCTAGAGGACTCCGTTCGTACGTAACGGAGTTCCGTGACGTGTAGAACTGTGAGAGTGGTGCCTAGATGAAGGATCGCAAGGACAGTTGATCAATCTACGTGGACCAGGTACAAGGTACACCTGTGAGTACCCCTGTCACAGGCCGGAAAGCGAATCCGAGATGCTGGGACTTGACCGTGCGGAAGTCGCAGCCCTAAGATCCGGCTGCCATTTGGCTTTGGTTGTTGTTCCGTGACGCACTGGATCGTGGCTTGCTTTGTGTTCATGTGAAAGAGACGTTGAGGCTTGCTTCCGTTCACGTACAAGCGACGGGAAATACAAGATGATGCAGGAACGGCTATGAATAGATCAAACCGACGATGATTTTACATGTTCCCAGGAGGAGTGACGAGCCGAAGAGTCGTTCATGTACAGCTCATCAAGTGGAATGTAAACGAGAGAAGATGCTGCTTCAATGTGATGACAATGACTTGACGCACAGGACGTAGTACAAATTCGATCGCGAGATCTGGTACCCTGTATGGAATTCCGCGTCTTTGGGTCTCTCGGGGTCATACCTGGGTACCTCAGCTGCTACACGTGACAGGTGTCAGGATACATACCTAGGTAGGTAGACATCCGGATCTAGAGGGTATTATGGGTGCGATTCATTGTTCCTTCAGGAATCGCGCTCGCCAAGAACAATCTTTATAGCAGGTAACATGCAGAGTACCCGTGTGATCCGGTAGTAGACAAGCTGCCATGGGAAGGGATCTTCGGTGGGTTTTGTATATATACATACGTGCAAGCGAGGACATGGAAGTCGCCGATCATAGCCGCTCTGCCATCGAGCACCCTAGCCATTGCTCGCGCGTAGCTGCAAGCGTGACCTTGGGTTTGAGCGCCGAATACGACCGCGAGGTCGCTTCGATATGTGCATACGTAAATTGGACCCATGAGCTGACCACTTGAAGCTCGTGGGACCCCGGACATTGCGGGAGCCAAGACTGAGCATGGTCAAGTCGCAAGTTGGCCCATTCACCCCTGATCTGAGACATTGATGAGCATTGATGAGCAGCGATGAGCGGCAACGAGCGAGTGATGGACGGGCACGCGGAGAGTCCTGGTTCTGGTCACCGAAGGCTCGGCAAGGACGGTCATGCTAGCGTGGATCATCAAACTCAATTCTCGAGTCTAATCTGAACGTCAACCGTGAGAACACCACATGTACAGTGCGACAGCAGAGCTCTAGAACCCCTTTGACATTCATCTACTGTGCCTCAATCATTTGCTACGCCGCTGCCATCGTGTCCTGTCTAGGGCTGAAGTTGGCGCCGCCAGTTCGTCCGACGCGGAAGAGGGATCGCGCTGAGTGGTCCAGATGGACGCCACAATCTTCTTCGAGCTTTGCCATGGCCTTCCTAGACCGAAACTACGCCTATGTTGCGGGCCAGTGCACGCCCTGTAAGATTTTGGCTTCACATCCTCCAATCTTGTCCTTTGACTACATCATATCAAACGCATGAGCATGCACATGCTACTGCAGGCAAGCGAGCCGACATTGTAAAGGCTGGCAACACGACATGCCCCTAGCTTTTCTGGTTCTAACAGCACCGAGCTTGGACAGGCATACAGCTCACACGTCCCGTTCCAAGCCAAGGGGTTCTCCGTGGGAACTAGGGCGTTCTTCGTTGGCACGCCATACCCACGAGGTGCACGCCCTCCACCTCCCTGGCATGTACCAGGACTACCCTCGCAACAGGAACAGAGCTAGGATCTGGGTAGAGTGGGTCTCCCGCTGACTGAGGCCACGGAAAGCATGGAGTGTGTCCCCTCACTATTTCTGACCGTCTATAAGTCCCACCACTCTGGCTCGCTTTACACACACGAGTACGCCATATTACTTTGACTCACTTCTTCCCCCATGTGCTCCACAACTTTTTCGCCATGATCTTGAGACATTACGCAACGGTTTTTCCTGGTGCGTAGAAACTCACGATCGATCGACCCACCCGCCCGCGGACGGTAACCAGAAAATGGTGCTCCATGTGAAGGTCGACGATGACTCGGCTTCCATCACACCGCTTCCCGATGGCATACAGGCTTGGTTGCAAGCCGTGTTGATCATGGGCTTCCTGTCATTCTTAACATCCATTACTCTTTTGACGCTTCTGACGTATCGTCTGATAAAATGGCAAATCAAGTCTAGACGAACGAATCAATTCGTCTTCCTCATCTTCAACCTGCTCCTGGCCGACCTGCAGCAATCTTTCGCCTTTTTGCTCAACGTTGAGTGGGTTAAAAACGACGCTGTGCAGATTGAGAACCCTATCTGCTTCTTGCAAGGATGGCTGGTTTCTACAGGTGACCTAGCCAGCGGGGTCTGGTGCTTCGCCATAGGACTACACACCTTTGCATCTGTTCTTTTCGACTTTCGGCTGAAACCGCGCTGCTTCTTTCAGACTGTGCTAGCCTTGTGGGCGTTCGTCTACCTAGTGTCTGCTATCCCAGTAGGAATGTATTCAAGAGAAGTCTACGTCCGGAGCGGTATCTGGTGCTGGATTCACCATGATCTACCCGACCTCCGCCTATGGACACACTACGTAAGTATACACCCAATGATTACTAGCCAGGCCATTTACAAGCTCCTGCTTACACACTACCAGATATGGATATTCATTTTCCAATTCGGAAACGTAATTGTCTATGCAATAATCTATACCGTCGTCCTTCAACGCATTCGATCGGGCTACTATAGCGAAGCAGCAGCTCAGCGCGCTAGATCAGTCTCCAACCTCATGGTGGTCTATCCAATCGTTTACGTTGTCTGTACCCTTCCTCTGGCTTCTGCACGCATGGCTGCAATGAGCAACAATCCTCCGTCCAACAAACGACTCTGTCTAGCAGGAGCCATGATAACATCGAATGGTTGGCTCGACGTCCTCCTTTACACCCTAACCCGACGCATCATGATTTTCAGCGACGAACCACCACCAGAAAACAATGGCATCGACACCTTCTCTGCCTTCTGGACCAAACCAGAGAAGCGGTTCGGCGGGGTATGTACCGTGGAAGCTATGCAGCGTCCGCGTCCCATACGCAAAATCTCTAGCCAGAGTCTGTTCCGCAACAAAGCACCAGTGGTGCTGCATATGGAGACCACTAGCGAAGAGGGTCTCTATGTCGTGGGATCGAAAGAGATCATGACAGTAAGGGAGACGCACATTATCAGCGAACCCGCGCAGCCTGAGGACTACCTGGCGATCGAAGAGGAGGCGCGCAGGCATAGGCCTCGGACGCCGACTGGAAGGTGGAGCGAGGAGAGCGCAAACATGAGGCATCTGGAATTGGCGCATATACCAGACTGAGAGGCGTGCACTAGGGCAAGAAAGCAAATTCATTTGGAAGGTGATGAGGTTGGCGCACCACTCACCACAACGTTTCGACGAGCCAGCCTCTGAAGGGCACCGCTGGCTGTCGCCTACTATCATGCGGGACACGCTGTCCCGTTACAGGGCCTGCCACACTTCACGCATCACGTCGCCGTGGCTATCTTCGTTCGGAATAACTTCGTTCCGACCTCGGTCGCATCTGATTATGGGTACCATTTAGCAAGGAGTTAGGGTTTTAGGGATCTTGGGGGAGCAGGACTTCAACTCCTGGAAGCACAGCATGGCAACGGCACTTGCATACTTGTATCATACTAATGGATATGACTTATGAAAGAGACGGTCATCGACGCATCGGCATACATAGATGCAATGCAGGGAGCTGCTGCAGGGCATGATGTTTCTTGGGATGCATAAAACAGCGCGGCGTATTTAGATGCTCTTGCTTGCGATGCAAATCTGCGTCCACGGCACGTCGTACTAGTGTTATTATATGTAGCGTATCGTAGTAAAACATCGATTACACAAGAAGCCTTCACAAAGTATGCTCTCTTTCTTCCAGTAGATCGAGAACACAAACCACCAGTACAGGTCAGAATACACACGATGAAGGAGAGCAGAGCTATGTGCTGTAACCAGCCCTTGCAGAGTTATATAGAGTGAGGTGTGTGAAAACCAGAGTGTATGTTAGGAAGTATATATATTTATTCATTGATGATCTAGACCAGGGTATCTCCGATTCCCATATCATAATTCAGTACCGCAGCTTGCCCTCTATCAGCGCTTCCAACGTACCGTACACCATGAGCAAGAATTCTGTGAGGTGTACGGTACGTTGGAAGCGCTGCCCTTTATGCTTCTCTCGTGCCCATCTCCATCGACCACACCAGCCTCAGTCCAGCACCTCCAGCATCGAATACGCCTTGTGCGACACCGCTTTCCTGACCACCGTCATGGAATCCATTTTCTGCTTGACCTTGACCTCCACAATGCCTTCCTCGCCATCCTCCTCGACGACCTCCTCCTCTCCGGTATCTTCAAAGCCTCCGCCATCCAGAAACGTCTTCAGCATGCCCTGAGAATAGCCAGAAACCAACGCCGTATTCGCGTCGTCTATCGTCGTCGGTTTGTCCGTAGCGTCGGCCGCCAGGTTCCAGAAGATAAGCTTCGGCATCTCGTAGCCCGCCTCGGCATATTTCTGCTCAATACGCTCAAAAGACGACATCCACCTGCTCGGCCCTGTCTGCGCCGCATCGAACTGCATGTCGCTGAAGACGAAGACCTGCTTCACCATGTCCTCTTGCTTGATCTCGTTTTCGATAACCATGGGGAGGATGAGATCCTCGAAGACGCTGACGAGATTGGTGTTCATGCTCCAGCTCGCCGCCTCAATGTACCGAACCTTGTCGACGAAATCACGCGCGTCGGCTTGGCCGCCGACGGTGACGAACGAAGGCTGATTAGAGAAGGTGATGAAGGCACCGCCGAAGGGTGGCGCGGTGACTTCTGCAAGCAACAAGGCGAGGCCGATGGACGAGTCCATGGGGCAACTTCCATCCTTGAAACGAGGATAGGACATGCTACCGCTAACGTCGCAAACTGCAATCGACGACTCCAAGGTCCCGGAATCGCGGATGCGCTGTACGAGTGACTTCCATTGGCCATCGAGTACTTGGCGGCCCACTTTGGCTTCGCCGATGGCTTTGACTTGGGCTGCGGATTTGCCGGCGAGCGAAACTCCACTCATGTCACTTCCGGACACCTTGCGTGCCTTGCTTACTAGTGTTGACGGCAGTAGAGTGGCTCCTGAGATTTTCATCTTTCCGCCAGCTACTTTGTCGATGTACTCGGAGAAATGTTCGTAGTCCTTCTTGATGAATAGCGGTGTATAGCACTGCATAGCCAGAGAGGGTACGCGCTCATACTTGATGGCATCGAACCGGTTCGCTGCTATGTCCCGCTCGACGACTAAGAGGGCCTTGCGAAGTGGGGAAGCGTAGTTCTTCCGATAAGCCTCGCGTGCACAGCGGAGATAGAGCTCTCGGTTGCTGGCATCAGGACATATGTCCGCAGCGACAGGGTAGAGAATCTCCGCAATCGAAGAGAGAATGAAAGTATGCTTATCATGAAACTCGCCGAACGTTGGAGCCCATTTAGCTGCCAGTGAGAGCTTCCGCAGGTTTGACTTCTTGCCAGAGTTTAGCAATGCAGCGTCCTCTTTGAGCTGTTCTGCGAATAGTCGAGCCACCGTCGTGTGGAGTGCTCGATAGAATTGGTCTTTCTCTAGCTTCTCAACTACTTGTTTGTGCTGTTCCAACTTCTCTTGCTTCCGAAGCTCCTTCGCCTGGGCAGCATCCCAATTCCGAGTACGCCTACTCGCCTTCGTATCCTCCCGTCGCTGGCTCAGCAATGATGTGGGATCTCCATCAACCTTCAACTGATTGTTTGCAGCGAAGACGACGAGGTTGAGGAGATCTTTCCAATAGCCATGGCTTACACCGAACCGTACATCATGCGCTTTGTTAGGATCGATGGTAGTCTCCTCTTTCTCCGTGTCTATCATCTCAAAGTCTTCCTCCTCGCTCTTCAAATTCGCGTTCTGCTCCGTACCGGTAGGTTTCTCTTCCTCCTTTTGTGTTTTAGGCACCTTCTTCTCGATGACAGGGCGGACCAACCACCGCAGACTAGCCAAGAAGGTTGCTGGGTGATTCTGTGCAAGCCATCCCAAAGCTTTATATGCCGCTACCTTGTTGCTCTTCCCAAGGTGGATACTACGAGCGTTGAACATGATTTTCAACGTCATCAGCGGGTCCTCATTCCACGCTTGCTCCAGAAGAGGTTGGAGCTTAGAGCCGTCGGTCGACTCGGACAGATCGTAGAACAGGTCCACCAGCGGATTCTTACTTGAGATGTTGGTAAGATCCGCATTATCGGTCAGAGACTTGTTCTCGGCTGCAAGATCTTCGGTGGTCCGGACGTGGGCCTGATGCTTTCGTAGTGCGTCCATGAAAGGAGCCTTCTGTGGACGGTCGCTCACAAGCTCCCCGGAGGCACGTCGTTTCAACTCGCCAGATGCAACTGATTCTGCTCCTGGGGTCTGCGCATCAATTGCAATTGCGTCTAAGTCCTGCTCGACTTGATTGAAGTCCAGGTTGCGAGCTCTTGTCAAAGCGCTCTTTACGAATGTGTGGTACTCCGCCTCCGACATGAAGAGAGCAGGCTCATAAGGCAAGAGCACAGGAAAGTTACTGTTCAACACGGAATGCTGAACGCGTCCTTCATTCTTCTTGTCGTCCACGACAGCATCGCGACCGGGAGACGGGGAACCAGACATGATGTCTTGGAGGTCTGATCGTGTGGATGTACGCTGTGAGACAAGCTAGATTCTGCGTGAAAGCATGCGCGGTGAAGCGAAAACGAGCGCGGCTGGCGTTACTATATACTAGCAAAAGCGCGTGAGAGCGCGTGCATGGTCGCTGCCTAGCCCGTAGCTTCGTCCCGCATGCTCAACACTTCTAGGCCGCCTTCCATTTTTGAATCCGTTTGCTTGGGGGAAAAGGGCGAGGCCAAAGGGCTACTGGTTCAAGGTTGAAAGATGTAATATGGCTCGTCGCTCCAGATGGATGTCGGTGAGGCTACTGGGGTGCAAGACCAATACTCAATCGAGCCGTTGGCCTGAAAAATAGAAGACATATCGGGTTACCAACCGACACACGACGAGACAGACAATTGATGAGATGGACGTGCGGTCGATCGTCCTGAAAAGTTGAGGCAACAGCCGTCATGTGATCGTTGGGTCTTGCCCGCATCAATCATAAGCTAGCCTGTCCTGGTTTAGAGCTCACGCCATCGTACGAAGGAGCTAGTATTTATTGAGTGGCCACGACAAAATCAGAACGCAACTTTTATACACAATACAGGCTATAAACTTATAATAAAATTAAAAACGCTAAATCAGCTTACTAGTACTATGCGACATCTTATTATATTAATTTTGGGAAATTATCATAGCGTTGTAGCGGCGTTATTCCAGTACGAAGCTGGGTGTTCACGTTGTCGCGGACGCTCAATAAATACTAGCTCCTTCGTACTGTGAACCATATTCCTATCTGGGCCTTTACGAAGTCTGCCAGTGTATCATTCTCCCAAAAAAATGCGCGTAGTATCGTTGGTGATGCAACAAAGTACAAAGGCTGGTGTCCTTCCCGATTCGTTGAAGGGCTTAAGGGCCGATGGGTCTAAGTAGGTTCCGGCTGATACCCCCTGCTTCATGTTAACTATACAAGAGGATGAAAGAGGCATGAGAGAATGAAAAGCCTTAAGTAGTAAGCTCGCGACAGAAAGTCTTTCTGTCACCCCGTCTTCAAATATGCTCTGCACTAAACTTCAATCCCACTGTCGAAGCGACCCCTTTGCAACGATCTTTAAACGCCTCTCGAAGCAGCATATCCATAAGCACAACACCGCGCCAGGTTTCCTGAAACATTCTGCAACCTGCCTGTAGATGCTCCGTACAAGTAATAAGCTCTTGTTTTCTGCTCTATGTTCCCCGAAAAACATCAAGTCAACCATTCAACTCCTCATTCATACTCTCCTCCTTCGTACGATGTTTAGTTCAAACTTTCCTACTCGCAACCTTCATCGCATCACTATGATCACCCCGATTCACGTCACTCCTCCGGCGATCCCCTATCCAACGCTATCAACCGAGGATCAAGATTCTCTTAGGTAGGCGCTGCACCTTCTCTATCCTCTTTATCTCAACTCCAGCCGTCTCTTCACACTGTCTGATGTACTTGGTGCCGTCTGCATCGCCTTGCTGGGGGAGGTTGAATGCCATACTGAACTCGGCATGGCTGAGTCCAATGTAGCCTGCTGTTCCTATGGGGTCAGGGGCGCTGGTGGGTGATATAGCGAAGAATAGGAACTCGGCGAAGGAAGTGGAAGATATGGATGGTAGAATCATTGCATTGTATTAGAATTGTGATGTGCTTCTATACTGTACATTGGTGCCATAGCAAGACAAATCTGTACACAAACTTCGAGGTGGGGTTGGAAATCGGGATATTGGCGGCTTTCGGATGTTGATGAGGCAAGCCTATACTTCGAGATGGCAACGATGTGGGACTTGCATACGTAAGGGCCCGGTGACGTTGGAAAGTGTGGAGGAGAACGCGGATGCGGGGATGTTAGCGTGGACCACAGTTGGGTGCTTCCAGCCGCGGAAGAGTCTCCGATATTGCATGGCAAGCTTGGGGTAGAAGTTGGTAAGCCAAGAGAGTGATGCAGTAGACAGGACTCGATGGTAAGGGCTGCATGGCAAGGAGTGGTTCCTTCTTGCTGTTGTTCTAGATGATTCCTATTATTTTGTTTGAGGAGTTGGGTGTAGAGGTAATTTACAATTATGCCGACTCTTCTCCGCGGCGCTGCCCGACTCTCTCTTCGACATTCATCAGATGCTTCTAGGATGTTCTTGGCTTGTGATAACTCCAGTCCGCGCGTGTCAGTGGATCCAGTCGTTGGTCCCAATGAGCTGCCATCGACCCTGAGATTTGAGTGATGCCTCCCACAGCTCTTTCATGTGTTCCCGCGCCTACTCGGTCCAGTGTAGGGCTCTTTTCCACTTTTGAACCAATTCATGATCACAACATCCCATCATGACTTCCAGTATCGGAACCCCCTTTCGGTGGAAATTCCAGCAGCCTAGGATCGTCATCCCCGCGACAAGCCGCCAGCAATATCCTCTCAAAGTCATCCAGGCCATCCGGATCACTATCATGCGTCCACGTTACGCTCAAATCGCCGTACGCGATGAGTCCGCTCCTTGGGTCTGTGCAGGGCGTGTTCTGCGCCCACTCCTCCGCGCTGCTCTCGAATAACTTGATCTCGCGCGTTAATGGCAACCGTCCCATTATCGGCACCTGCTCGCACAGCCCATTGTTTGTAAGCGCACACCAAGCTCCACGCATGAACACTGACATGAGCACGGTGCGCCGAAGAGACTCCTGGAAAGCCCAGGAAATGTAGCAGTCGTTGTTGAAGGGGTCAGCTTCGTTGAAGGAGCGTTTCCAGAGCGTGGCCGTCCAGAGCTCGAGGAGGCTGTTCTGCTTGTCGGCGACGGCTTGCAGCTGCAGGCTCGGGTCAAAGAGTCGGATGATCTGATAGATCATCAGGGCTTGAACAGCGGCCAGGTGCTCTGTTAAACACCATGTGGAGGACGAGGCCATGAGCGCAGAGATCTTTGCGTCTATCGAAGCAGCTAGAATCGGGATGTTCTTGCTGGTTTTCACCGTGTAAAGAGCGGAGAGACCGCACAAGTCCTGATATGCTGTCGGCTGGAAGTCCTTATAGAGCTCACGGTGCATGAACATTGTCTTTCCTGTCAAGGCCATGGTAGGAACGATATGACAAAGCTCGTTGACGATTCGCGAGACTTGCTGCTGGTTCAAGATCCGCGGCTCCCATATCTGCGGAAGAAGCGATTCAAGTATCGTTGGTGGAAGCACATGTTTCGTTATCACGTTTGATTGCGACAGATCGTTGAACTGTGAGAAGATGGGGTCCAGAGTCGAGTCGTCCGGATTTAGATCTGACGATCCATTCACGATGACTTCGGCCAGCGTCAAGTCCGGCGTCGTTTGGCGGACCACGACTTCTGCATTGCACACCGAGGCATTTGGGTATTTGCAGTGCAGGCCCTTTGTAAGACAACGTTTGCAGATCGGATACCCGAGATCGCAGCGGCGTTTGGCCTTGACGCAGGCTTGGCAGGATTTCTTTCGTGTCGAGGAGATGTAGCCAAGCATGTGTAAATCCTAGTATGGCGGAGGCGCTGGGATCTCTGAGGCCGCAGAGGAGAATTGAAGATGCGATGCTGCCTGCGAAACGCTCTTGTCAGCATATATGAGGAGTCGCAAAATGTCTGAGTCAGCGATGATATGCACGCGTGGTGGAATTCCGCAACGCGGACAAGGATGGCCATCCTTCACCACCAAGGTGAGATAATGCGCCATCTCACTACGCAAGTCTCATATAAGACTCCCAAATGTCGGGCATCCTCCGATCGGGTTTTCTCGATCTCGAAGTTCAGCTGGAGCTCAGCGGAACAGCGGCATCACTGGGCGTCAGCCAGCGGGACGGGCAACTAGCGATCAGATGCCAGCGCTCTCGGATGCCAACTTTCGACACCTCTCCGCCCAGGCCTGGTTAGACCAAGCACTCCAGATGTGGGTGCGATGCCTCACTTCGAAGATGCTTGGTACCCTACCTAGGAGCTTCGCAGAGCCGTGGGTTGCTTCATTGCTTTCAGACCAGCAGCGCTTCTCATTGGTCGACGACGCTGATGTCATTTGCATCGGTCACTTTCACATGCCAATGCCAATGCCCGGCCCCACAGGCGCCGCTTCAGCTGCCCACAGCGTGACTTGCACCCGGGTTACAGTGTCGCAAGACTGCTAGTACAAAGATCTTCTCCGACGTCCATCTTCACGCTTCGTACTGCTTGTCTGTCGTGATAATCGTCGTGTATAAAAATATCCCGTTCATTGTATAGAAGCCATTCCAAAAGCATACAGCCGGTACTCTATCTCCAAGCCTCGTCTTACCCGGTACCCACTCATCTACGATGCACCGGCGAAGGTCCTCCTCCGAAGACTCCGACATGGCGGTATCGCCAAAGTCACCAAGCTGCAGCGGCGCTGCTCGAGCCCGCGTTCTCCTCTACGGCATTCCCGAAAGCTTCAACGACTTCACCCACATGGATCAGTGCACATTCGTAGCGCTAGCAGACTGGATCCTCGCCAACTGCGAGTCGAGTACGGCGAGCGAGAACATCAGTGTCGAGGAGAGCCTGTTTGTGTTTCTGGATATCGTAGCGCAGGGAAACAGCTTCAAAAATGCCGCGTATACATGGAACCACGACCTCAAGTTGACCCAACTGTAAGCGCTGATGCTGGTGTACCTGCGAGGAGCAAGTGGCTGACCAGCAATAGCATCTTCCTCAACATCGTCAACGCTTTGACCTCGCTCCGAGAGAAAGAAGGCATCTCCACGTCGTGTCCTGCTTTGAACTCGACAGCGAACAAGGCCCGTTGGCGAGTCTTGCATACATGGCGCCCGGGTAAATCGAGACCGGATGGTATGATCAAGGTCGGCGATGATAGCGGTGGCGGCCTCAGCGTCAACCAAGAAAGGTTGATTGAGGCGATGAAGGCGTTGAACAACTTCATCCATGAGTGCAAAGAAATGCATGATTGATGATTACACGACTTTTCGGGATCGGGATTCGTTCGGTTCGGGTTCGGAATAGGCGTTGAGTTACAGGTCTTTGGATAGGATCGGCTGGGTTTTGCATCGCGACGGTGGGTTTATGAAAGATCGGTATCAGTACGAATCGACTCGGCGGTCATTGTCCTTTGGGTGGAGTTCCGCGCCGTGTAAAACAACTCGTCATCAGTACTGATAGTTGCACATTAACAACCACAAAATATTGCACAGCCTGCAATTCATCGCAAGGTGTTTTTATCATGCGGACTGGACAGACTGGACGATGCCCTTCCCCAGAACACTCATCCTTCCTCTCTTGATCCCAAGCGCCTCTTCAATCGAACTGTCTGGCTCACCACGACTCTTTCTCATCAGAGCTAGTGTGATCACTCCAGCATCGACAAACTTCCTTCCCCCAAACCCTCGCCGGCCGACGTTCTCCAGCTCGCCCTCCGCCTCGTCTTGAATTCTCTGTCTGGCCTCTAGCACCCTCAGAGCAGGATTATCTCGCGGTTCGGGGAACGCGGATTGGGGTGGCGCTTGCATCATATCTGACGGTAGGTTCGAAAAGAAGTTTCGCTGTGGATCATATTCGGACGTCGACGTAGGAGAGTAATGTGGGTTCGGCTGGACCGCGCCAATGCTGCTCAGCCGGGAGGCAAAAGCCGGATCTTTGGCATCGACGTCGATGGCTGAGTAACAGAGATTAGCTGCGGGTTCGCTGATAGATCTAGGATAAACATACCTTCATTCCTCGTCTCACTGACCTGGGGAGCAGGGTGAACGGAAGGTCCGGGTCCTGGCTTTGGAGGTTGTGCAGGCGAAGGAGCGGGAGCACGAGCTGCTGGATTTACGCTGGTGGGGTATTTGCGAATGCTGGAACCGGCGGCGCGGGCACCTTTTGACGCCGAAGAGCCCATGGTGTATTTGTGAAGATAAGGATGGAAATGTTGAGTGTTGGGAAAGGCGAACTCTTGGTAACGTCACTTGCCGAGGTCTTACCTGTTTTGGACATCACGTGCATTTAGTATCTCGATCTTGAGAACTGCAATTGGGCACGTATCTGCATCTGCAGGATGCTTTTGACACAGTATCGACTGTTACTTCTGCGACCCGTTAGCCTACATTTTGTCGGTATTCCAAGATCTCAAGCCATCGAGCCGGAATCTGCATCCTCAAAGCCCTCCATCTTCCCGATAATGCCCAGCGACCAAGAAAGCCAGCTCGAGGGCCTGCTTCTCGTTCAGCCTCGGATCGCAATAGGTAGTGTAATTCAGGCTCAAGTCCTCATCTCCAAGCTCCACACTGCCGCCTGTGCATTCCGTGACAGCCTCGCCTGTCAGCTCCAAGTGCATGCCACCCAGAAAGGAGCCATGCGCTTTATGAATCTTCAGCGCCGAGGATAGCTCCGAGAAGATGTTGCTAAACTCGCGTGTCTTGATGCCAGTAGCTGTGCTACGTGTGTTCCTATACCAAAGTCAGTGTGTGCTAAGAAGGACGGAGGAAGACGTACCCGTGCATTGGATCGCACTGCCAAACAACTACATGTCCACTGCCTTTGACAGCTTCGATGTGTGACCCCAGCATGCCCTCAATCTTCTCCGAGCCGTATCGCGTAATCAGCGTCACTTTGCCAATGTCTTTCGACGGATTGACGATATCTAACAGCTCCACGAGCTCGTCCGGTTTCATGGTAGGCCCAACCTTGATCCCGATGGGATTCTCGATGCCACGGAAGTACTCAACGTGCCCGCCATCGAGCTGCCGTGTGCGGTCGCCAATCCAGAGAAAGTGCGCTGACGTGTTATACCACCCTTTGCCGTCTCCTGAACCTTGCGGTGGGGAGTATCCGGCAGGATGCTTCAGCCTACGAGTCAGGCTCTGTTCGTACTCCAAGACCAGACCCTCGTGGCTCGTGTACAAGTCCACTGTCTGTAGTTGACCTGCTGTATCCGCACCAATCGTCCTCATGAAGCGAAGGGAGTCAGATATACTGCGCACGATCGTCTGGTACCTAACTTGTAGCTCCTTGTCTCTCACATGTCCGAGCCCCCAGTCGAGCGGGTTGTGTAGATTGGCGATGCCGCTCGCGAGCTGTCCGCGGATGTAATTCAGTGTGGTCGCAGAATGGAAGTACGCGCTGACGAGTCGCTCCGGGTCAGGTGTCCTCGCATCTACATCAAAGCCATTGAGTATGTCGCCTCTGAAGCTGGGGATCTCCTT
This sequence comes from Lophiostoma macrostomum CBS 122681, assembly GCA_010405375.1. Taxonomy (NCBI): domain Eukaryota; kingdom Fungi; phylum Ascomycota; class Dothideomycetes; order Pleosporales; family Lophiostomataceae; genus Lophiostoma; species Lophiostoma macrostomum. Next base: position 197,491 of record MU004314.1, on the reverse strand, counting down.
TCCATCTACAACTTCTGTGGGACTTGATCGAGGCTTAGCGAACTGTCCGGCCATGCGACCAATACGGATGACAGGTTTGTTCGACCCCCAGATGAGCACCAAGCTCATCTGCAGTAGAAGCTTGATCTTGGCGTTTATCGGATCGTCCTGGCAGTAGGAGAAGAGCTCAGCACAATCACCTCCCTGGAGGAGGAACGATTTTCCAAGTGCGGCATCTCGGAGACTTGATCTCAGTTTGATGATCTCGGTGGGTGTGACAATGGGTGGTAGTGTGGAGATCTTTTGTAGAGCGGATGAGACGGCGGCTGGGTTGTCGTACGTTACCACTTGTTTTGTGCGTTTTGATTTCCAGGCTGTCAAATTGTGAGCGTAGCGAATGATAAGTCTGGGCTCTTTCTTACAAGAAGGTGACCATTCCCCTGGTGGTCCCCGTTTCGCACCATTCGACGCCATCAGAGCGCTGCCGATACTCCTACAGCCCAGTTCTCAAACGAAGGGCGTGGGCCAGGGTGCTTAGGTGGAAATTACGGAATTTAGATGTTTTGATGTCTCCTTCTATATCTGCAGTGTCTAGAGTCAGATCCGAGGGAGTCAGATGATTTGTTGCGGGATGTTGTAGAAAGGCAGCAAGTCCCTTGAGTGAATCTACACAAGCGGCACAGTAAAACAAAACAAAAAATTTGAATGATGTAACATGGGTGCTGTAGTTTCTAACAGTGCAGAAGAAAATGGACAGTAAACATTTGCACATCCCCAAACTCCAAACCCGCACAGCACTGCCTCTCAAACACTGTAATCATGGTACACCACACCACACCAACTTATGCGGAAGATTCTGACTCACCTTCAAGCCCCGAAAAGTGCACCCAATAGCCGCCGCATACAAAGCCGGCAAAAAAACTGACAGCAGTTGTACGTATATGTGTCTAAACCGTCGAGTCATCCTCGCCTCCAAAACTTTAAGCTCGAGCGACCAACATCCCTGCATCCAACTCCTTCCACCCCACCTTCTCTCTGATTGGCTAATAACAAATCTCCGACAACTCTAGCACCAGCTACAGCACCCCACCAACCTCCAACCGCAACTTCAATACCCACTTCAATTCCCCCTTCCAGATCCCCGACGAGTACTCCAATCCCCTTCATACCCCCCGACTCAATCCTCGCCCACATAATGGCCGAACCGCAGCCCTCCTCTGTGCACGAAGGCGCCGCAGACCCGCACGCGCCCTCCTCCACAGCCGAAGACCGCAAAGCCGCCGCCGCGCTGTCCGCACTCGACGCGCAAGATGACGCAGGCGACTCTTCGAAAAAGGAAGTCGACGCCAAAGCGCTGGGCGAGGCGATGAAGAACCTCGCCGTGGCAGACGACAAGGGGAAAGGCAAGAGCGGGGCGAGCGAGTCTGTGGAGAAGGAGAAGGGGAAGGATGGTGAGAGTGAGAAGAAGAAGGTTGTCAAGGTTGATGCGGGGGATGTTGGGCTTTTGGTATGTGAACCTTTTGCGATTTGGAATTTTGTCAGAGGGGGGACGGGGGGTGGGAGGAGATCACGGAGAGGAGCGCCAGGGGTGGGAAAGTTGGATAGGACCGCTCGGATTGGCATTATGAAACAATTGGGAATGAAAGAGAAGGACAATTTTGCTGAGGAGATGCGCAGGTCCAAGAACTCGACCTCACGAAACCAAAAGCCACCGACCTACTTCGCGCACACGATGGCGATGCTGTCAAGGCTCTGACCGCGTATGTGTCTGCGAGTGCTTGAGGCACTAGGTGCACCATGTATGATATGCTGTATATTATGGGCCTAGTTTCCATGTATACAGATACCAGTTGCCATAGTCGAAGACTAGGTGCAATGTCCCGAATGGGCTTTGACAGAGCTCCGATCAAGGGTATTGCAATCTAGCCTTACCTGGTTGTGGACGGCCTCTAGAAAGGATCGGCCCCCAGGTTGACAGTGAAGCTTAGCGGCTGTGCTAGTCTCCGTTGTGGGGAGGAGAGAACAAGCAGAGCAGCAAGCAAGCAAACAAAGGCCAAGAAGAAAGACGACTGTATCGAATGCAGATTAGTAGGATAGGATAGTGCGTAGTAAGACCCTATGCTATGTACAAGTCAAGTCTAGTTCTGGTCCATAAATCATGGATATCATCTCGTCTTGCCTCATCCCAACAGCCTTTCAACCGTATGATACAATCTCGGAAACATGTCCACGAAGGTAGTATATACAACCAATCAGCCATTCAACTCTGCTTGTCCGTCTCTGTCTTCACTTCGCACTCTCCCACTAAATCTTAACCTCCTCAACCCTCCCACTCTCCAAATCCTTCTCTTGGAACAACTCCGCCTGCGCACTCCCCTCCCCACTCTCCACAATCCCCGTCTTCACCTCTGTGAACGCATCCAGTTCCTTGGCCTTACACAAATTCAAATAAACCGGGAAACTATACGCAACCACAAACCCCGCAAGCGGCACACACATAGCAACACGCGTATTCCGCGCATCCGCCACCGCACCCAGCATAACGGGGAACACGGCGCCGCCCGACACCGACGCAACGAGGAACGACGCGCCGCGCTTCGTGTGCCGGCCTAGCCCGCGCAGCGAGAGCGTGAAGATGGTGGGGAAGATGCAGGACTCGAAGAAGAGGACGAGGGACAGCATGGCGATAGCCGCGTTGCCGTGCGTGCCGATGGCCGCGGATATGAAGATCATGATGCCCGTCATGAAGGCAAGGAGGATGAGGCGCGGCTTGATGTACTTCATGGCGAAGCTGGCGACGAAGCGGCCGACGGCGAAGAGGGCCTGGGCGACGGCGAGCAGGTTGCTTCCGTCGGCGGAGGAGAGGCTGGGTTTGGCTTCGGTCACGTAGTGGATGAAGTAGCCGGCGATGGCAACTTGGGCGCCTACGTAGCAGAACTGGGCGGCTGTGCCCCAGAACAGCGTGTACTGCTTGCGTAGCGGCTTGTCGATGTAGCCTGTGTTGGCGGAGGACTCCTCAGATTGCGCGGCCATGTCGGCGTCGGTCACTTCGGGGATGGGCGCGAAGAAGAAGACGACGGCGAGTGCGAAGACGAAGATGGCGATGCCGAGGTACACCCATTGTACGGATTGGAGCGAGCCCTCGTCGGCGCCAGAGATGTTCTTGAAGATGACGAAAGAGGCGAGGACTGGAGCTACGACGCTACCGATGGCCTGGAAAGATTGTGCCAAGTTCAAGCGGAGTTCGCTGTATTTGGGAGGACCGCACTGTGGTCGTTTTAATAAAGATTCAGAGCTGGGCTGGCATTCCGCAAACTTACTGTGGCAATGAACGGATTGGCAGAAGTCTCAAGGCAAGACAGTCCAGAACCGACGACAAACATCGACCCACAGAAGCCGCCAAACGAGCGCTTCATACCGCTGGGCCAGAAAAGCAGAGCTCCAACGCCGTAAATGCTGAGACCGGTAATAAACGTCCATCGATAGCCAAATTTGCGCACAATCCATCCAGAGTACGTAAGGGGACCGATGAAATACGCGCCAAAGTAGGCACCTTGAAGACCGGCAGCCTGAGCAGCTGAGATGTTTAGTGTTTCTTGGAAATGCTTGTTGAGGACGTCGAGAAGACCATAGGCAAACCCCCACATGAAGAAGAGGACAGTGACGAGGGACACAGGCACAATCGACTGACGGACGGTGATCTCGGCGGCGCCTGTTACAGCGTGATCATTGACACTGTGTCGTCGGTGGGCGTTTTCCATGGCTTCGACAGCTGAAGGTCGACGTTCTGCATCGACCGGATCAGACCGACCAAGAGTGAACTTGAAGCCCATGCTGGTGATTTGTGATGTGCTGGGATGAACGTATGACAGAATTGAAGACTGGCTCAAGTGATTGGAGAAAAGGCCCCGGGGAGGAGTGTAGCTGCTCTATGCCTGCTGCTGATAATTTGAAGGTGGACTTCAATGCGTTATATGGTCCTCTGAACCTCGACGTTGAACATACCATTCTGATAGACACCTGAAGCCCAGTAGTCCCAAGGAGCCAGTAAGAGCGCTACTAGTAGCACTCACTTGGCAACACGTCTTACATCGCGAGCTGTTTGTTGAGCGGATAGTAGAACCAACCACATTGACACTGATTGTCGAACCATTCGCTCTAGCCCTGTCAAATACCGCAATACAATGTCACGCTTGGGCCATCCTCCAAGATTTTCCTCATCATCGTGGTTGGAGATGGTGGAGGACGGACCGATTATGATTGTGGCCATGAGGAATCTGGGTGTGACTGGGGCCTTGGTTTTGTCCCCGCCTTGTATCCCCACAGCATATCAGATAGGAAGTTGGCAGCACCAGCGGCCTTGGTATCACGAGAGACTTGGAGAGCCAAAGAGCGACGACTGGAAGGCCCTCCGCGGAAGAGCTTGTTTTGTCTTGTTGAACTTCCAAGCCTGAGACGCAAAGGAGGACGAAGCAATTCTCTAACTGCGTGATACCGGACGATAAAGCACCTAAGTATGTTGATCTGGTATCATACAACCTCTGCTGCCATGTTCCAGATCACGCGCTTCTGAGATGGCAGAGACTCGTAGGCTTGGTCGTGGGCGCCTTTCTCGATCCCGTAACGCGCTAGAAGCTGGAAGAGAAGACTTGTTTCATTAGGCCTTCAAGTGCAGATAAGAGTGGATGTAGTCGTGAAGTCAGGATATACCAGCCACTCATGTGGTCGAAGTATCCGCGAAGATCAGCCGGCATGATGGCTCGAGCGTGCTTCTAGCGCCTTTCTAGAAGACTACATCCGTTGGTGAACGTCCGCATCGGCCAATCATGAATAGCTATGGGTAGAAAAGATGGCAAGCGTCGGTCTTGGTAGACGTCCTGAACTTGAGGCTGAGTGCAGGCAGATGCACGGATGGTTTGTGAAGTAAGTGTTCGGGAAGACTTTCGGCCGCCAAGCATGGGTCAAATGCGAGCGACGCCTGTCGAAAATGGAAGGTGAATTGTACACCGTCTGAGGTACAGTGATCGCCAAGCTAGATCTCAGACTGAAATGACTCAAGACGGAGCCCATCTAAACCCATTGGCAAGCGCGTAGTCGTATGAGTGATGGCGATTATCTTTGTGTTGTAGAGTTATCACAAATAACTATTGTTTCCTAAATTGAATATCTCATAATCAAAGGTATTGTAACCTTCCAGCGTATAATGAAAATTGATCAGTAGTTTTTATCGGGACGAAAATTTATATTTGTGTTTAAATATCGCCCCAGATTGCATATATTTTAAAACAGTACTTCCACCTATCTCAAGAAATTGACCAGCTCTTTTAGCTGAGACAAAGCTTCCTATCAACTCAAAGCCATCAGACGAACGTTTTTCATATATATTGACAGGTGTACCACAAGGCGAGACCGTGCTCATCAGTAATCTTATCAGGTTCTCAGTTTCTTCGTTCTGAACTTTGCCGCGCAAAGGGTTAAGTTCACCTGATCTTTTTACGCCCAAGCGGCTCGCCAATTCGTCCACAAAGGTTCTCCCCACACCCTCGATGCTCTGCCCCTGCACTCCCATCTTCTCAAAGCTCGTCGTCCGTTTCCCCTCAAGCCCACAGGCTACAATGCGGTCGAACCATGAGAGATCGGTATGCACGTTCAAGGCCACACCATGACTCGTGATGTTCCTGCGCATATGCACGCCAATGGCCGCAATCTTGTCATCTGGTGTGGTCCACACGCCTGTATTCTCCGTGGTCATAGTCTTGATACCGTAGTGGGCGCAGGTAGCTATCAGGCTCTTCTCCAGCATGCATACATAGTCTCTCGGCGTCAGCTTGTGGGTCTTCAGGTCGATGATGGGGTATGCGACGAGCTGGCCGGGGCCGTGGAACGTCGTCTGGCCGCCGCGCATGGCTTCCACAAATTCGGCGCGGCCATCGGCGCGGAGGTAGTCCTGCTGCTCGGCTGAGACGGTACCGACCTCTCGGCGCCCGCACGTGTAGACGGGATGGAACTCTGCAGTGATGATGTGTGGTGGGGGAGCCGGGAGAGAGGTCGGTGGTTTGCAATGGAGGAAGTGGGCGACGAGGGATTCCTGAAGGCGGGCGGCTGTCGCATAGGAAGAGATCGAGGGGAGGTGTATATGCCGGAGCACTCGGGTACCCATTGGGCCAGAATGATGTTGCTATCAGCTTTTCATGGTGTTGACGTTCACGTGAGGCTCTTCGGGAGATCGTCATTGAGTCCGTGCAAGAGCTTGAGCCCCAAAAAAGTTCACCTCCGAAGACGATCAAATTTCTCGACAAGCAGCCCACGATGCTATTATGCTAACACCGACGCGAGCTCTACGCGCATCATGGTCTGGCACTATTCGCCTACCCAGGTCGAGCTTTCCCGCGCGCCCCTCGCCCACCGCGACGCCAGACTATCTCCGCCGATGCACCGATGCGCTCTACGCGTGGCAGCAGAGCTCGCGCTCGAACGGCAAGGCCGATGCCAATTCCAAAACCAGCGATTCCAACACGTTCACACTCCATGATGGACCCCCATACGCAAACGGGCCATTGCACATCGGCCATGCGCTCAACAAGATCACGAAGGATATAATCTGTCGCTTCCAGATTGAGCAGGGGAAGCAGGTCAGCTATATCCCGGGATGGGATTGCCATGGCTTGCCAATTGAGATCAAAGCGCTGCAGGCGCAGGCGAATGAAGCTATTGACAACGATCCGGTGAGGGTGCGGAAGGCAGCCCGCAATCTGGCGACGAGGACCATTGAGGAGCAGAAGCGCGGGTTCAAGGAGTGGGCGGTCATGGGAGACTGGGATAATGCATATAAAACTATGGAGAGCCAATTTGAGATACGGCAATTGGAGGTGTTCAGAACTATGTTTGAGAAGGGTGAGTCTCGTGCTTCGTGAAAAGAGGTCTTGACCAGAAGTATAATATCATAAATACACACAGGTTTGTGTCTGACTGTGTTGTATAGGACTGATATATCGCCAATTCAAACCTGTCTACTGGTCACCCTCGTCCCGCACCGCTCTTGCCGAAGCCGAGCTCGAATACGACGAAAACCACCTTTCTCTGGCAGCCTACGTGCGATTTCCCGTGACTGTGTCAGACGACCTTAGAAGCTCTCCGCTTTCAGAATTAGCAGGCCACTTAAATGTGGTTATTTGGACGACTACGCCATGGACACTTCCCGCGAATAGAGCTATCGCTGTGCACAATGATATGGAATACGCGGTGGTGACGGACCCGGAGAATGATAAAGAACATGTAATAGTGGCTGCCTCTCGAGTAGAGCACTACGAAGGAGTCCTCGGGCGCAAGCTCAGTGTCCTTCCACATCGTCTTCGCGGCTCGGATCTGGCCGGTCACCTTCGATACGAGAACCCTTTCCAAAGGGCGAACGGCCTGCAGCCTTTGGTACATGCAGACTTCGTGTCGGACTCTTCAGGTACTGGTCTGGTTCATATGGCGCCAGGCCATGGTATGGATGACTACCACGTTTGCGGTGCTCTCGGAATCGAGGCATTTGCGCCTGTAGACGACGCGGGTGCCTTCACGGAGGATGCTTTCCCAGAGCAGCCCGAACTCCTGGTAGGCAAGCTGGTGTCCGATTCGAAAACGTCTGGGTCGAAGGCAGTGCTGAAGTATCTTGCCGAGCAAGATTTTCTTCGAGCGGAACAGAACTATCGCCACAAGTACCCAATCGACTGGCGGACTAAGCAGCCTGTCATCGTCCGAGCCACTGCGCAGTGGTTCGCCAATGTTGATAATATCAAAGGCGGTTCCCTGAAGGCTATTGAAGGAGTCAACTTCATTCCGGAAACCGGTCGCTCACGACTAGAAAGCTTCATCAAGGGTAGGAGTCAATGGTGCATCTCCCGTCAGCGTGCGTGGGGTGTGCCGATTCCGGCTTTGTACCGTGTCGATCAAGGAGAACGTGAGGCAGTCATGGACTCTGAGACTATCCAACACATTATTGACGTTGTGAGGGACCGCGGCATTGACTCCTGGTGGACAGATGCCCCGGATGACACCGCGTGGAAACCGAAGCACCTCGAGGGCTCATACATTCGGGGTAAAGACACAATGGACGTATGGTTCGACAGTGGCACGACCTGGACGATGCTGCCTCCAATGGCCGACCAGCCCGTAGCCGATGTATACTTTGAAGGAACTGATCAACATCGCGGGTGGTTCCAGTCTTCGCTTTTGACACATGTTGCTACTCAGCAATTTGGTAGCGGTAATGTCAAAGCGCCATACAAGACGCTGATCACCCACGGTTTCACCCTCGATTCGGAAGGACGCAAAATGAGCAAGAGTTTAGGAAACGTCGTTTCGCCCGCCCAGATCACATCTGGAGAACTCCTCCCTCCCCTCAAAAGCAAGAAGAAGAAAGGTGCCAAACCCGACCAATCGAATGCTGGTCCGCCTACATATGACTCCATGGGTGCAGACGCGTTGCGACTTTGGGCTGCAAGCAGCGACTACACCCGAGATGTTACCGTTGGCCAACCTGTTCTCATTTCCGTCAATCTGGCATTACACAAATATAGGGTAACATTTAAATGGCTCCTCGGCATCTTCTCCTTACCGTCCAGCCCTCCCGTCTTCCCATCTTTCAATGCCGTACGAGACGATCTCCAAGCCCATCGCAACCTCGTCCCCGTCTCTCTCCAGATAGCAGACAGGCTTGCCATGCGCCGCCTCACCCAAGTCAGCGCCGAAGTGCACGCCCACTATGCCAAATACGAGTTCTACAAGGGCATCAATACAATCAACAAGTACATCGCCAACGACCTCTCAGCATTCTACTTCGAAACGCTAAAAGACCGCATCTACACTGGGCCAAAGGCAGAATGCCAGCTACTACAGAACATGCTCGGCGTCCTCTTCTACGAACTCCTGCAAATGCTCGCGCCCATCTGTCCGCTTCTAGTGGAGGAGGTCTGGGACCACGTGCCCGCTCACCTAAAAGACGCATCTGAGCACCCCGCGCGCTCGCTCTGGAAGCCACTAACCCTCCCTCTCGACGAATCCGCAGAGCACGAGCACGATCTCGATGCTTATGCAGAGTACACGACCACGCTCGGCTCCATGATCAAGAGCATGCAAGAGCAAGCGCGCACTCACCGCAAAATGGGCTCGTCGCTCGAATCCGAAGTCGAAATCGTGCTCCTCGATGGCGTCGCTTCACTGGACCAGATCCCGCCTCTGAAACGCTTTCTGCTAGGCAATGCGAGTCCACAGCGCGACGACGCACACGATGACAAGGACAAGACGCTGGCCAGGAAACTCGGTGGGGAAATCTTGCAACGAACGAGGATTTCGGATACGCTGGAGTCGGTGCGAGTGAAGGAATCGCGAACGTCGGCCGTTATTCCGATTGTAGTGGAGCACGCACCGTCGGATGGACAGGAGCGTGCGGAGGAGGAACTCGCGGCGCTGTGGGTTGTGAGTCGGGTGAGAGTTAGGGCGGGTACGAAGGCGGATGTGAAGAGGATGGAGGATGGGCTCGAGAAGGGTGCTGGTGTGCTCAGGGATTGGAGTCAGGAGTGGCATTGGAGTTATGCGATGGAGTTTGAGTTTGCGAGCCAGAATAGGAGTGAGGATGGGGATGGGGGAGGCAAAGTGAGGGGCGTGGTTGTCGTGTCGCATCCGCATATGGCTAAGTGTGCTCGGTGTTGGAAGTTTGTGGTGCCCGATGAGGAGATTAGGGCGCTGTGCCAGAGATGTGAGGATGTGGTCACTGAGGAGCGGTTGTGGGAGGGTGTGGAGTTCAAAGATGGGGGTGCATAAATATCGAGAATGCATAGAGAAGGGAGGATGTTTTGTCAGGTGTGGGTATGTGGTGTACATGTATGTATGAGTAGGACGAGGTGGGAGAGGTTAGACTTGCTTGTACACTTTGTATATCTTATCTTGTACATTGTTCGTTCTTGTATGATAGGAAACCATGGCGCTGTTATGAAAGTTCGTCGAGTGTTGCAGGGAGGAACAACGATTGGGCGCCGATCAACCATACGCATACGCATCGTTGAGCGAGGAAACAAATCTAGATCGTGTACACTAGTCGTCTTGCTAGTTCTATCAATGTAGATAGCTTCTCCCCGGATATACAGATATGAACATTCCCACTGACTCCCTCCTTTGTCGTCACGAGCTCTACGTAGCCCCTAATGGGCAATGCAATGCCTACTCCAAACCTGACTTGTAGACACTACAGAATCATGGAGCAGTCTCACCATCGCTGACAATTCCAAGCAGATGTGTTGCCGGCTGGCAAGCCTGAGTGGAAGGACAGCAGGGCAGCGTCACTCCCTCCACTATCCCACCAACCAAAGCCCACCAACAGAAGGGCTCGCCCGTGCTTGGCTCCAGGGACAGGGCAGTTTAGCCTTCAAGTGTTGGTGTTCGTAGACACCTTGCTACCCATTTATTCCTTTCCTTCGCGAGTCGTATGATGATCCCAGCGTATTCCAGAATCCTGCCTACGAACGCATGGCCGCACCTTAATGAACTGCATACTCGTCTGCCGACCGTCTGCCGACAAACAGCGAAGCTGTGAATCTTGAGCGAAGTGAGATGATGTGCAGCGAGCAAGCAGATTGGCGGCTGTGGTATCCGTGGGATTTGCTCGATACACAGTCTTCAAGAGCCAGGAGCAGCTTATTATGTATGTACTGCACATCAGCAGGATTTCAAATAAATGTCTAGTCTAGGAGTATCGGCCACGGGACGTGCCCGATTCAGGAGAGGCCATGCTTGATGATACCTCAGGTAGGGAGAAGAGCTTGGTCCGTTTGGTGCACGTTGGGTAATTCGACGAGATCTACTCCCGATCCACGCATGACCCCGTGGTATGAATTAGAGCCTTTCGACCAAGCCGCGTGTATTGTCATCGCAAGGTGTGTGCATAAAAGTATAATGAACAGTTGAAGTGCCCTGAAAGGCTCAAGGCTTGCATTGAGCAAGCCAGGTTTATGTTGGACGAGGGCGCAGGTTCGGCCCTGCGTGCGCCTTTATGTCCCCTCGTCTAGCAAAATCTCCAAACCTTCGTTTCTCATTTGAGTCTACCCCAGTCCGCCTTCAAATCAACTTCACCCTCCTGGTCGACGACTTTGCCTCTGTCCCACTCTCTCTGACCTTCAGTAGCCCAAGTGACATCATCTTCATTCTTCTTATCTCCCTTCTCCCATTTCTTGATCTCGTCTTCGGTGAAACCCGCAGCTTTCAGTCTATCGGCGCCTTGCTGTTTCCAGCGTTGCCGGTCCTTGAGTGCTTCCAAGGCATCGCCCCATTCGTCTTCGTCCTCGGGTGGGACGCCGACATCCGCTGATGGGTTGTAGCTAGAGGAGAACCGAGTGTCCATGGCCATCGAATTGGCTTTATAAGCACCTCGCCCTCTTGCACGCACAGTTGCCTGAGATGACGGCGGTAGTGGCCCGACCAGCGCTTCTAGCGGGTCCGAGTCGGAATTGTGAATGGGCGATCTGCTTCTGGCATCCCCGTCTTGTCGAGAATCTCGTGCCTTTCTGCGTTTTCGCTCAGGGCTAAGAGAGCGGTTCTCATCCGAATAGTGCTTGGTGCGTTCTCGCCTCGAGCTATGGTGTTTTCTGTAACGAGCTGGGGACGACGATCGAGGCGGACTATCTAAGTACGACCTAGACCTCCTATGTCTTCGACTAGACGCTCCATTTCGCCGAGATCTGGCCTCTTCGTAATCGCCACTATGGGAACGTCCGTATTTTTCATGACGTGATGGGCGTTCAGCACGTCCTTTTGAATGGTGTTCATTGCTCTCGCGTGAATGGGAGCGGTCTCGGTGTTTCCGCCTACCACTTTCCCTATCCCTTTCCTTCCTCGATGCGTGATGCTCTGTTTCCCTGTGCGTAGCTCTCCTCTTTCTGTATTGATGGTCATCCTCCTCTTCGAGATGTGGCTCCGAACGCTTCCTCTTTCGATGACTATGCTCGTCATCAGTCAATGCGGGTGGGGTCAACCGGCCGACATCCTTGGCCCTTGCCTCTCGCTCTGTCGCTCTCTCCATGCGCCTTAGTCGAGCGCGGGACTCCTCTGCCTCCTTGGCCAAAAGTGCCGAATTGTGACTGTCGGTCTCGCGAATGATGTGCCGCAGGAATCTCGTGTTTGGTTTCGGGGCCCCAGACCTTGCTCTAATCTCCAGTTAGAAATCATTGGGGAAGTAGGGGGGTATGTGAGCATGACCATCTTCAACAAAGATACCTGTCATAAGGTACGCAGCAGGGTCGAGGGACGCACCTTGCAGGCTTGAAGGCGTCCAAGCCCACCATCTTGTACTGCTTAGCAGCATCCGTAGCGTCCTGCTTCAGCAAATTTGCCACATATTCGTCGTCGTCAATGTTATCGGCCATGGTGTTGCTTGGTAAAGGCGAAGTGTGGTGTCGGGTATACTTGTAGTGTAAGTTCCGCCTCAGACTTCACGGCAGGTTCTGGGGCGCTAACCTAATCGAGTAACTTGCCTCGGCGTGCCCCACCCCTACGAAGTACGCCCTTCTGTGGCGTGCGACAATTCCTTCCTACTTGACACACACACTCAACACACAGCGGGTCTTGAATCAGCTCTCCTACTTGCAGTCCAAAATCTCTCTTCTACCTCCTTTAGACCGCGGTAAGACATATTTGCCTCGTGGTACAGATAATCCGACACCGTATCCGTTACTGAGCTCGCACAACACATTATGTCACTCTTCCAACTTTCTCCCGAGATCCTGCTTCTAATTTTCGATCATGTCGACTCATCCTATTTCCGCTCAGATCTGTCACGCCTCACAGTCTGTAAGCAGTGGAGCAAACTTGCCCATACTGCATGCTTTCGGGACTTTTACGTTACTCAGAGGCCACTACGACGCTTGCTGTCCTCTCCATACGTAAGATCAAGTCTACTCCTAGTCAAAGACAGCGTGAAAGCCCTGGATCTGGATTTGAAGGGCTTCGAAGATTGGGACTATACTCCGCTACGCGAAGAGCGCACAGCCTGGACAGCCGAGCTGAACAACGATCTCTTTTACCTCGCCACTATCATCAATAAATCACGGAAACTGCGCATCTTACGCATCCAAGCCACCAGCGAACACCACCCGGAACTTCTTCTAGAACGCCGCGACTACCTTTTTCTATCCACAATATACACCTTCTTGTCAGCCAGCAACCTAACTAGTCTAGAGCTGGATCTATGCGGTACTCGACTTATACCAGATCACAGCTCCGATCACAGTGAAGGCTTCCATGTCTGCACACGTATCGCCGCGCTTCTTACTACGCTACGACGTTTGCGACTGCGCATGCGCACTATCTGTGCCGATGTTTTGAAACCCCGACAACATAGCACCACTCTACGGCTGAACGAGGTACTCATCAGCCTCAGTCTATCCAACGAGTCACCGTTAATCACCTCGGCGGCGCACGCCAAATGTTGCGGCTCCTCCCCAGGGGGTTTGGATCAATTGATAGCGGACATGGAGAAGCAGGCGCAAGATCTTGTGGCACAGATGGCGGCCCCAAAAATAGTAAGAATATTGACGCATGCGCTTCCGGGTATTGAAATGCGGGCGTTCGATGTCTTGACTGGAAGAACTGTCAGATTGAGTGATGGTGCAGAGTGGGATGATGACGGCGAGGCTATCGAGGATGAAGTGTCGGACGAGGAGTCCGAAATCGCGAGCCTTTCCTCAGAAGACGATGGGTAGCTACGATTGACATCTGAATCTAACAGCGAGTGAACAAACAAGTAGCTCCAGGGTTGTCATCGCGGAATATTCCACACTCGGCTGTTACACTTGGAAGATCGTGAAAGTGCTCGGTGTGTACCTCCTCAGGGTTACCAACAATTCGGTGACAGTGTCTTTCACTCACCACATGAGCTATACGATAATGCTGTCACAGAGCTTCACAGGTCATCGATATGCGACACCCGCAGACATATATTTGAAGGAATCGTACACGAAGTTTCGTGGAATTTCTAATCATTCACAGTTTGACGTGGTTATATAAACATCTTCCTTCCGCCATTCTTCTGGCTATCATTCTCCCACGTTTCCATTCATACAACTAAGCAACGCAAAGAGCCTATCAGATATCGCTGACAAGTAACAATCCTTATCTTACGGACATCGAATAGAACATCGACAACAAGATGTACTGGAATCCACTTTTAGGTAGACATGTGTACTACCCCTATGTGCCAGTTGTTCCAATGGTAGTTCCCGTCGAAGTGCAGCAACCCGGCCCCGGCCTAGAAACGCGCGTCCGCTCCCTCGAATCCGGCTCCTCATCACGGACTCCAGGTCTAGAAACCCGAGTCCGGAATCTCGAGTCGGGATCCTCCTCAATCCGCGGTCCCGGTCTCGAAACCCGAGTACGAAATCTCGAAAACGGGCGTCCTTCCGGAAACCAGAGCAACTACCGCTCCCAAAGCAGCAGCCAACCACGACAGCAGTCGCAGCGTCAGCCCACATCCCGCACCGTCCTGGCGAGCGGAGGGACTGTGGCGAGGGGCCAGGGTGAATTCACCCGCGTCGGACCGTCTCAGAGTAGCAATCGGGGCCAGTCTCAGAGTAGCAGGAGCCAGGCTCCTTTTACGCGCGTTGGACAGCAACCGAATCCTTATGCGGCGGCGGGCCCATCGGGTAGCCGACTTCAACAGCTCCAAATCACATCCCGAGCGCAGTCTGAACACCAGGGCTCTGGGAGCGCGCGGTCTATGCATGGGATGGATCAGAATCCCGAGGCTCTTAGGGGTTGTATGAAGAAGGGGGGAAAGGGCAGTAGCAAACATGTCGCTTTTGATGGGCCGATGTAGGTTATGGTGGGCCTGCGCAAGTCAGCTTAGAAGGTCTTGAGGTCTTGTATTCCGAGCCGGTCTAGAGAGTCGCTACGTAGATGCAATGGTTGGAGAGCGTTGGCTTTGGATAACACAATGTCAAATCTCCTTGCATTGTTCATGTATACTGGCAGTGATGGGCATGCTGATTTGAACAACCTAAGTCGGTCAATTGCCTCTCCCTCACGGGCAAATTCGAATTTTGTGTTTCGACTTGTGGCTACTATGTACTAGCGATGTCAGTCAGTCAAGCGTGTCGTACTTCATAACGAAATGGAAATGCCAAACCTGCTCACTTTACTCCTACCATCACCCATACCGCCACCTCTCAGTCTCCAAAGAACGTGCAAGCTTCCATATCGATCATTCAGAACCCACCCGCAGCTGAATCCCAGCCCAAACCTTTATTCTGCGTCCCAGCCTGCCCAACGTCACCTAGTATCTTCCCCTGCAACGACATGCCGCCGTCCAAGAACTTGGTCCACCCCTCCGTCCCCACGACCCACATACACTCCTCCTCCAAAAACCTCCTCATCTTATGCCATATCAGCATGCCCCACAAGTGGTACCCGACTTCCGTCTGCCGCCCCAACCACGCACTCGTCGGCCGTCCCATGTTCTCGATCTCGCTGAAGACCGCGTAGAACAACGCCACAAGATTTGGTGACCTATCGCTCGGATCCTCGGAGAGCTGGCTCTGCGGCGGGAAATGCGCGTTCTCAGGCTTGATTTGAGTGACTGTCGGAACCCGCTCCTCAACGAGCGTGGAAGGATGCATGTACAAACGCCGCATCTCTCTATTCCAGTGTCGACGAATCATCATCTCGATGACGACGCAGTCGCTCACGTATTGCTCGCCGCTGTTCTTGACCCACATGCGCGAATCTTTATCGTACTGCATGCGTGGCAGATTCTCGTTTTCAAACTCGAGGGATGTGCGCGTTGCGAGTGTTAGGGCGGTCATGCCTTCCCAGATGAAGAGCGGTGTGTTGCAGCAGGGACACTTGTCGCGGGCTGCGCTGAGCCGGGTCGCGTGCCAGATTAAGCAGCGGTAGTGCACCCAGTGATTGCAGGGCCAAAGGGGCAGGAAGGTGCTGGGGACCAATGCTTGATCGTGTTGGTAGCGGCATATCGGACAGACTGCGGCTGGGTTCGGAGGATGATTGTGGAGATGAGCGTTTCGGAGTAGGTAGTTGTCTACGTAGCGTAATAGCGAAGGAAGGGGAGGCGGAGGGTTCGGTGAGAGAAGGCCTGTAGTTGATGGTATATGAGGAATAAAAGGTGCTGAGAGGGCGGCGATTGAAATTTGTGGATATGGCTTTGGTGGGCCGAGGGATACCGAAGGCATTGCGATAGTCATGGGGTGGTACATGTTGTATGCCGCTCGATCATCATGTTCCCCACCCACGTTGTTGAGCTCCAATGGTGCGCCGGCGTGAGTTATAAGAGGATTTCCTGCTGATAAGTTCAACGTTGGCTCTTCTTGTTTGATGATAGTCGGCGACGAGTGACGATCGTATTGCGCGAGCTGGAGTGCAACCTTAGCAATAGTAACAGTATCGTCGCTAGAAAATTGCATAGAGTCGTCCATAGTAGAGTTGTAGAGATGTCAAGGTGTCGTGGTGCTTCTCGGCCCAGCGGTGGACGGATATAAGAGTACAATTTAAGGAGTGAGGAGAGTAAGGCTGTGAAGGTGAAGGCAATCACGGGGAATGTCGTATGATCGTGACGTTCCAAGATCAAAGCCTCAATGGGCAAAGACCGGCCTTTATGGGGTCCTGTTCCAGTGAGATTAAGCTGGCATATACAAGGTCGAATACACATCAAGATACATAGATGAAATAGGAAGTGAAAGACGAACGGATTGAATTTCGCCCGTGCACCGCGGAAACTTTCACGGCTACACTAGCTGCCAGTGATACGAGGAGCGCGTATTTATTGTGTCATAAACCCGTTAACAGCCAAGAGGCTTCATCGGCCTTCGTTAACCCCTATAGTACACTATAAGTGTGGTTTTACAACGTTGAATCGAGGGTGTTGGATATGACTCAATTGATACGGGCTCCTCGTATACCGACTACCGTTATGCCCGCTACTGTGACTACCCTGCAAGCACATCTCCAAGAAGAGCCATCAATTTCCGCTCATATCAGTCTCACTCAAACTTAGCTGAAGAAACCAGCCACTAATCGCCTTCCTTGGGTATCATGGTCTTGAAGCTTGACGAAATACTAGATCGTCCGTGTTGTTTCCCAAATTTGAACAGAATTCGCTTACAGAGGGGGCAGGAGTTCCGCGGCGGTTCTTGTCTGGGGAACCAACTGACTGACTCGGGCGTTGAAGCCATCTTCGTAGACTTGACCGCTTCATCGCGAGCTTTGGGGTTCGGATAGCACTTGCTGCATTCAAAACACATCCGGCGATGCACAATGAGAAACGGCCTAACTGCAGCTGGATCGGATTCTTCGTCGATATCGGCTTCGATTTTGTCATCCGCACCATTAGCCTCATCGCTGTCGCTATCGTAGACCGTTGAATTGATCGGGCATGGGGGAGCGACCATATATGCATAACGCCGTGCTTTTAGATTCAAATCCTTCGCATGCATTATCAGGGTAGCTTGAGAGATTTCCCTGATGCGAGGAAGACTCAAAGGTGTCGTCGGTTTGTGAGTCGGCAATGAGTCGGGAAACTGCTCCTTGTACTTTTGAAACGCGAAAAACACCTTTGCCAAGGCTCCTGCAGTCAGGACTTTATTGCCTTCTAGTTGTGTGGCTTTTCCTAAAGACTGCATGTTAGAATTGGTAAAGCGCTCCAGAGGCTTGCACCGATCTCCTACACGGCCCTGCAAGTGTATTGTAACGGCCAATCAAGCCATCAGAGCCTTCTGGAAATGTGCTGGTATAGGGTACTCACCTGGTGCTTCCGAGTCTGGGAGTAGCCGGGCCGCTGTTTGTAGCTGGGGCACTGTATATGGTGTTGTTGAGGAACTGGTCGCAGCGATATAATAAGTCCCGCCGATGAGCATGGGGCCTAATGATGGGATAAGCAGGTCAGCCAAAAGCTCTTGAGGAAGGTGGGGCAAAGATAAACAAAGTCTATTGTCGATACTTTGTGAAATGCCACGCAGGTAGCAGACACATTGTACCTTGGAGTTACGTACTGTTTCCTAACGGTGAGTTTGTCGATGTCTGCGAGGAAACTCCCATGAAGGGGTCTTCGCCTGTGAGCTCTGCATCTGATGCAACACTCGACGTGTACCCATAGTCGATGACCACTCCGTTTTCCGAGAAATATATCGTCGATACAACAATCGATGTGGGAATTACGAGCAACCTCAGTACTGGCGTGATCCAGTCGTTGATCAGGCATTCAGGCAGGTGGTGCCCCGGCGAGTGGGTCAAAAGCTCCATAAATATCGTGAAGACCGCTTCCGACGTTGGTAAGGTGGTCTGGGTCCATTGGGTTAGAACATATTGCTCAACACTCATCCCGAACTGGCGGCTCTTCTTTGAACTAAACTTCAAGGGTTCCAGCTTGACGATGACAGGTTGCGGCAGACGGAAATGGTCTTTCATGCAAGCTTCTCCAAAGACGTGCCCGCAACGGAACTTGGTCGGCCGCTCAGCATTGTCGGCATCCGGGTCAGACTCTCCGTAATATTTCCAGCAGTGAGGGCACCTGAGATTGTTACTCTCCAAGGACGAGATTGGGACCACGGACGG
Organism: Lophiostoma macrostomum CBS 122681; assembly: GCA_010405375.1. NCBI lineage: Eukaryota > Fungi > Ascomycota > Dothideomycetes > Pleosporales > Lophiostomataceae > Lophiostoma > Lophiostoma macrostomum. The sequence continues at coordinate 178,918 of MU004314.1, read as the reverse complement.
AGTCAGACTGGCGAGAAACTCCTTTTGGGATGCGAATGTGTCCTTGTCCGGCTGCGGGGGAACATAGCGCTTCTTAGGCTGCATTGAATTCCATTCGGTGTCCGTATCTGAAGAGGCGACTGTCTGTGGGGTTTCCTGACCAGTATCCGACTCTGTAGTGGCTGTCTGTGCGGCTTCCTGATCAGTATCCGACTCCATTGTATATGTCTGCACGGAAAAGGATGCGGGTGGTTGGAGATGGGGAATGAGATGGGTGTTTGCGTTGGGACGAGCAGGCTGTGGCTGGAAGGTGAGTGAGTGGTTACACGGCTGCCTTCGACAGCGGCGACGCTAGGCTGCGCTGGTCACCGCTGATTGGCTCGTGACCGTGACACCGCAACCGGTGAATGTCTGATGGACCCATCACCGCGTCAGCCTTAGACTATGGGCGTTGGCATACTTATTTAGGGTGAGAGCCTGAGCTAGAGTCTGTTTCTTCACGCGTACGCTACGAGATCTCCACATCTCCTCCCGCTACACGCACTCCACTGACACGAGCACAATGAATAAACCCAAGATTCATGCTACCCATTCGTGCTGGAGTGAATAAACTTGAGACTCAGGGATTCTGGACGTATGGATCAACGCCATTTGTCAATTTCTACTCCTATCACCTCTTTGATGCGCACTACAATGCTTGTCACAAATGGCACCGCACCATACTTCTCATAAGATATTTGTCGACCATATTCCCTTCTCCTTCCCTCTCCCAATAGTACACCTATCATTTAGTGTTCTCTAAATAGACACGGATCACGCCCTATTATGAGCAGCAACGATACAGAGCGCGAGCAAGAGCCGATAGAAGGAAGGTGGTCGCTACCCATGTACACCATCCCCCACACCCAAACGGCAGAGTCCGAGACACCTGACGAGTGCCCTATATGTAGAGAGCCCTTCAACGAGGAACCAATCGAAGAACCGATCCAGATAGACCTGCCACGCTGTCGCCACGTCTATGGCCACCGCTGTCTTGCCGAGCATCTCTACAGCGACACCGCGTGGTCAAACACGTGTCCAATCTGTAGAGAAGTCTGGTACATAATGGAAGACGCAGAGTCCCATGAAACGCTAGACGATGAGGTGGCAGACTTGCGAAGATTGATGAGCCTTTGGAACAGCTCGAATGCCCTGAATTGGGCACTGGTGGCGCATCTTGCTACGCAGATCAGAGACAACAGGTACGAGATCCTTATGAATGCGCTTGATGCTGCTACGGTTGAACTTCTCCTGGAGGAGATGGACAGATGGCTAGAAGAAGCTCTGGAGAGTCGCAGTTCTGAAGATGACGATGGAGATGATGAAGATGGTGAGCCAGACGCCGAAGGGGATGCCTTAGACCAGGGCGGGAAGGAGCAGTATAGGGAGGAGGACCTTTGGGAGGACGATGACTGGCGAGGTTGAACTTTCCATAGAGCAAGTAGTACAGAAGAATGCATGTGACAGAATAAAAGTCGTAAAACCCTCATCAAGAGCAGTAAACTGGTGGACAGAACCTTGGGGAGCTGATTGGCACTCTGGTGTTAGACTATTCTCTTGACGAAGGATTCTCCATAATTCAGAAAACCTCTCTGCTAAGACCCGCCTGCCCAACTATCTCTCTCCATCCCAGATCTTTCCAGGCTGCTCCACAACTGTGCAATCGCTCTCTGCAAATTATCAACGTCGCGATCAATTATCCCAGTAGCATCTTCATCAATCTCAGACGTCATCAACAGACGTTCAAGGAACCCTACTGATTGGTTCACTTTACCCCGATTGCTCAGCCCTTGCGCGTTCTGGACATCATACTGTCCCTGTCGGCCGTGTACCCCTTCAGCCATGTGCCCATCCTCTCCATGTCCCAAACCTCCTGATCTCGAAGCCTCAACTATACCAACCCGAACCCTAACCCTCCTTGGTATTGGAACTCTTACAATATCTCCATCTTCCAAGTCCCCCCACTGTGCGCCACCCTCCGACGCCCAGCCCCCCTCCTCTTCGTCATCAATAGCATGCCGAACACTCATTTCAATATCCTCTTCTTCCTCGGTTCCGCTGTGAAACCACTTCTCCCTACAGACTGGACACTTCGTACTGCGGGAACCGCCGCTTCGGATATGCTTCTCGATGCATGCGTTACCGAAGATGTGCTTGCATTTTGAGTCGGGGTGAGAAGTTGAGACGCGCACCGGGTATTCCGTAATGAACGCATACATGCAGATGGGACATTCGACTTCGTTGGAGGGAAGACTGGCGCGCGGGACTGCGATGATGTTGGGGAGGAAATCGGCTATTTCATCTTCGGTCGGCATGGTGGTGATAGGGTGACTGATACGACCGAGGATGCTGGGCGGTAGAGAATTGCTTCAATATATGTACGAATTTTGATCTTGTTGCTTGCTAAAGTTTGTGAAGTTCGACCAAGATTTGTTTGGCGTCAACGTTGATGCAGGATTCACTTCCATGTCAATGAGGTAATGGCGTTTGGTGCTTCAATGCACCTGCTGTCCATACTGCACAACAAAAACATTGAAACCCTTGACTAACTAGGAATAGCACACGGATTGTGAAAGGAAGCAACATTCAAGGAGTGTCCCGCGAAGAAATGAGACCTGGCATTGCCGCATTTTTGGTGACCGATCCTGTCACAGTTTCGCAGAGATACAAAGAAGAGTTTCAGAAAGATCCGAGTGTTAAAGACTGGCCATGGCAGTGACTGCTACATACCAGATGTCGAATGGAGTAGAAGGCGCGACGACAAAACTCAAAGATGCTGAAAATCCCGAACGGGCGCAACGTGATGCTCTTACTTCTCCAAATACCAGCTGAAAAAAGTCCTCTCCTTCCAAGTCAGAATCACATTAACATACTGCCGCACATTATCCAACCTCATTACACGCTTGACGCACTCGACCCGTTTCACCACCTCCAAAAGTAGACTTTCAACGGAACCTTGAGCGTGAACTTCACTGAAGGCGGTCGTCTGCAGGATTAGCTGTGCACCGACAACTAGAGAAGATGTCAGAAATAGAGGAGAAAGAACAAAAACGCTCACAGGATAATGCACCAATCAAAAGCGCGGTCAAACAGGCCGAACGAGCCATTGAGTAACTCACATTGTATATGTTCGATCAGAGGTACGAGGAGAAATTCTAGGAAGAAGAGAATGAAGAGTAGGATGAGTAAGAGGACTAGTGGTGCCGTATAGCCGGGCCAGACAGTATTCGCGAAGGGTGGTTGAGACGCTGTCTCGACCTTCATCTTAGAGGGCGCAGAGTCTCGAGTGATAGCCTTGGGGATCGATCGAGGCTCAATGTTGTTATACGACGGCGGATCTGAAGGAGCATTACATCTCGAAGCCCTGAGAGTGGCAGGAGTGGAAGCTGGGTCTGAAGTGGAGGCTTGGCCGGACTCAGAGGATGTAAGGCGTGAGCCTCCTGCCAAAGGGAATTCCCTAGAATTACCTGGGGTACTTCGGTCAGACTGATTGGAGGCGTCCGAAACTAAAGGAACATGGATCACAGTCTCAAGACTCGAGCCTCGTGAGTCCGGAGACCGCTTCCCATAGATCCAAGTGTCACTCGCAGGGCGGTGGACTGATCCAGAGGATTTTGTGGAGGACTCAGATGTACTAGAGCTCGAAGTACTCGACGGATCTGATACCTCCGAACGGGCCGAATTCGCCTCGTCGAGTCCTCTTTCATGTCGCATATGGATCCCCATGACGCGAATATGCTCCCTCATCCGTTGAATAGTGGTCTGATCGTAGCTTCCTGCGGTGTTGGTCCTCAAATCCTCGGCCCATCTGCCAACCTCGTCTTCCAACTTCTTCGTGCTTTGCTCCAGCTCGTCAAGTTGCGCAATCCTCAGATTGTCATCGCCTTCGGGATACATATGTTTACCATTGTTTGTCGAATTGTACCAGATGGCCCAGCAATGCGAACATTTGTTACGCCAGGGCCCTGGGTTCTCAGCGCGCATCTTCAAGCAATAGTGCCCAAACACATGACCGCATGCAAGTCTGACAGGAACTTCAGAGTCTTCGTTGTAAGGATAGTCATCTCCGTAAGCGTAATGACAGATAGGGCAGATGCTTTCACTGGGGCTCAGCGAGTCGATGTTCGGAAATGTGCAGCCCTGCATTACTGATTCAGGGTCCAGTACTTGTAAGGACAGTGGATGCGCCATGACCACAGTTTGCGCGGAAAAAGGTGTTCAAGAGGATCCGGGATTCGTTTGGGGATGCTAAGTGCGTACCGTGGATGACAAGCCCTGTTGCAAAGTCTAAGATTGTGGCCTATCATGCAATATTCACATAAGTCATTGACTACCAACTACTTTTCGGTGATCTGTCCAGCATGTTAGTTATTCGCCCCTAAATTTGAATTTAGTCCATGTGCGTCGTCAAACGCCGACGCTTCACACATTTCCAGACGTGGAGACTTACAGATAATGCTCACATCGCCTCACCAAGCCACTACACACAGGTACGTCTCCACACTCGCATCAGTCCCTTCCTGGCAGCTACTGCGACAAGTCGCATCACTAGTCTAATGCCTTCGCCCTTCCTCGTCTTCACTACGCCTGTGCAGCTGTCCACGATACCAGACTCACCCGACTGCGCGATTTGTAAGGAGCCTTTGAGCGCTTTCGATCCCGCCGTTCGATCTCAAGAGCAAGAATATCCAGTCCGCGTCGACATCGCCGCCACTCCGACTGGTAGCGTTCGTCTATGCGGTCATATCTTTGGACGCAAATGTCTTGAACAGCACTTGCGAACCAAGGGACCCTGGTCAAAGAATTGTCCGCTTTGTCGCCGTGTATGGTTCAAGAACGAGGAGAAGGAGACTGAGAACACACATTCAGCGCTGTCATCAACTTTGCGACTCTCATGGTTTCCGCGCCCCGAGCGTCAGCGCCATCGCGAGCATATGGCAAGTGCTGGTCAAAGTGAGGCGGGAGCGCAGCCAGATGAAGAAACGTTTCGACAATCGTTTATGCAGCAAGTGTTGGATGCGCTTGAGGCTGAGAAGGGAAGCCGGGAGGTCAGAGGGTCGGTGGAGGATGTGGAAAGAGCATTGCAGAAATTGTACCAGAAGCTGGGAGTACCTCAAGAGACGAAAGAGGAGATCAAGTGATCTTGCATCAACGTTAGCTGGAATCCTGTTGGCTACTGTATGTATTTGTTTGTCCTTCGGAGATGCGGAGCGATGCAAGGGCTGATCAGCTTGCAGTGACATATGATTGAATCGGGATGTTAACGAGATATGGAGTTGGCGTGGCTACGCAGCTGTATGAGGTGACGGCAGTTAGTGACGATGATTGGACAGCATTGAAAGCCAGTTCAACTTACGAGCTATTCAGTGATAGCAGATAATTGCAGTGTTCTCCTTGGTCCATAAATAACCGGCTCCAATTCCACCTGCATTGCTTCTCGCCATCAACAAACACCGTAACCATGCCGCCAAATCGAATTACTAACGACAAAGTTCAGAACTTTCTGGCAAGGAACACTGTTCCTCTATCGCTATCTAATCTTCCAGCTGGTCAAACATCATGCCCCATCTGCCGTAACACATACGCAGAAGTTGACAGACATTATGTGCCTCCTCTGATGGATCCAGACGTCCCAGAATGGGCAGTGCAAGTCGTCAGATGCGGAGATTGCAACCACATCGTTGGGCGACGATGCATTGAAAGGTGCATCAGAGCAGGAGAGCCATGGAGTCACATGTGTCCGATGTGTCGACATGAGTGGTTTGTGCCGCCCCACTCAACGCGAACGGACATCATAGCAAGGCTGAGAATGGCTCTGACTGTGCTGGCCTACACTCAAAGGGACACGACAGAGCTGCAAGCGGCTCTGGACCACGTAGAAGAGTTGCTGCGAGAGATTGAGAACAGTCTTTTGGACCGTCGATATATTTGAGTAGCGGCCTAGTCCATCATGGCTAGTGTGGTGTTACTCCATGTTGCGGTTATCCCTCAGCAAGGTGGTTGTAGATCAGGTTCTACTTACCTCATCGCAGCCACGAAGCTGGGTTGTAATGTCAGCTGTTGATCATCTGAATGTAACGTATGCGCTTCAGGTAGACAATTCATTCGTTCCAACAGGCCCATGAATGATTGTACTTAAGATGGTGGGCATATGCTTCGTTTGACGAGCTCCGTTGTCTGTAGCACAAGAGGTGCTTGCGAACTGAATAGTGCCGCCGTGTCGTAAGACCTGTACACTGATAGCCCACGGCTCTGCTATAAAATGTAAGCCCAGTCCCATTACTCTGCATCTAATCCTTGGAGACTGGATGGTACATTGCACATTAGTTAGTCGCAATGGCAATCAGAAGGTCCCGTTATCCTGCTAACGACTGTACGGAATTCATGCGCGACTGGGCTCTGCCTGTCGGAGTGTCGACGCTGTTGCCGCGAGAAGATAGGAGATGTGCGATCTGCTTGGAGCCCATGACAGATGAGTCGTTGCCAACATTGGACAGCCACGAAGCTACAAGGGTCATAGTTCCTAGATGTGGCCATCCTTTTGGCTATCATTGCATTTGGGATCATATCACATTCAATGGTGATGACAGCAACAGGTGCCCTTTATGTCGTACAAAGTGGCTCGAACCAAGGTTAGGTGAATGGGATACATACAATCCCGCCGCATGGAATTGACTCCGAAGCGACATAAGAGCGTAGAACGAGACGAGATGCATCGGTAGTCATCAATGACCATTACTTCTTCTTTGCGATCACAACAGCGATGTCTGTGATGACACCTCCGTTGAAGCCGTCGAGGTCATATGGACAGCTGCTGACTGCACAAACGGCGTCCTCGAGCGCCTCAAATTCAATGTAATCGCCCGGCTTGCTGCTTCCAAGTCTTTTGAGGCTGTAGTTCGGTGTATTCTGAAAGATGTTGAAGGGCTCTGCAATGTCTAGAATATCTTCCATGCCGAACGACTGCATAGCCTCAAATATGTTCTGAGCACAGCTGCGATGCCCTTGCAAGCCCTGCTTGGTGTATAGCCCCGGGAAGCATGACATGAACGTCATATCATGCACCTTGACAGTATCTGCAGTGACACGTAGCAGTGGGCGATCCGCATTTGTCCACAAAGATTCGCCAACGGCGGGTTGCACGCCCGAGAGATGGTAGCGTGTATACGCCGTCGACATCTTCTCGAGACGTGTAAAGGGCTTATCATGTACCCATGCCATAAAGTCTACGACTTGTTCGCCCTTTAAGTCGATAATACGAAAGCGAGTGCCTTTCGTGACAGCAAATGCGTAGCCGTGGGCAGCAGGCACCACATGTCTCGTGAGCACTGCGTTGCAACAGAAAGATTCAGGAGTCGGCAATTCGGCGAAAGGGTCGGCGTGTGATTTCGATTGAGGACGCGATGAGGTTGGGACGTCAGTGGTAGTGGGGACGCGCATGAGGACGGGTAGGGGGCGCAGTTAAAGCAGCGTCGAATCGTGTGATTGAAGTCCGGGAGCGTGGTTTCATGGAGCATGAATTGATGGACCAAGAGGGCGATGCCATGATGGCGTGGATATACACATGTGGTGTTGATAAGTAGATGTGGTTCATTACGTGATGTTGAGGTGTGATGCTTAGGTCGGTTAATCTTGCCCCATCTCTCGGACGCCCTCCAACCACCTCAACCCGCAGCTTATGCTCCACTGTGCGCATAGCCATCCCACCAAAACAGAGTGTCTCTAAATGACACTTCGAGCTCTTATGTTAGAGCAAACTGGATACTTCGAAAGTCTTCGGGCCTGCAGTCGGCCGGTACTAACACGTGCACATTGTCCTGGTCTCGATATCACGAGCTGTGGCCATTAATCCTTCCATTGACAGCGAGCTATTAGCATTGCCAGTATATTGACGTTCATCTGCGTCAACCTTCGAATGTGTCCCAACCTCATCATGGCAAAGGGGCCATTGATGTCTTATTCTCCGCACCCCTGCTTGTCCCTCGCTCCTCCTACCCTTCTCATCGTTCGGTAAGCACGCAGACTCTTGTCCAAAATGCGCTCTTCTATTCTCGCCTTCGTGGCACTGGTATCTGCTGCCCCTCTGCAAGTCCAGCAGACTGCGCGATTCGGAACAGACATTCCTGTTTTGACACCTCCATCGGTCGCCAACGGCAATGGAATTGCGAGACTTGGAGACGTACTACTCACCGCCGCTGCCGCTTTGAGAGAGGAAAACAATCAGATGGGTCCGTTCGTTGATCTTACATTTGTGACCACTACACGCCGAAGCTAACGCAGTGCACCAGTCAGCGCGAACGGAAATTTTGGAGCAGATATTTCTTCCAATGTCGATCCTGCCGCTGCCTTCACTGAGTCTGTCGGCAATATTACGAACACCTTCTGGGCCACTGCGTACGATGTAGAAAAACATGTGTGCGCGATATCGAGCAACATCAACGGGCAGAAAGTGGAGGAGCAGAAGGCCTCCCTCCTCGCAGGGTAAGTAGTCCTAGCCGCAGAATCATGTACAGCTACTGATCAGTGCCTTATCCAGCGTCCAAGCCGAGGCTGCAGTCATTGTGAATATCACGTCTAGTGTGCAGAATAGTATCAGCACCATCCAAAAATGCATGTCAGCCACATTCTCGAATTCCTAGCATACTGCTAACGCATCGTAGTGGGCTCTGCCTTTACCGAGCAGGAAAAGTCCGTCGTCCAGGCTGCCATTCAATCGCTCGCCAACTCCGTCAAAGCCTCCGTCGAGCCTATTAGCGTCCTGACCGCTGGGCTGCAGCAAACCGGTGTCTCTGGTTTGGCCAATTCTGTGAACGGGCTAAACGCTGCTGCGGGTGCGCTGGCGTCTGTTGCCGGCAACGTTCAACTCACATCCACCTAAGGTTTATCTCGTTCTCGCTCTGGACAAAAGTATGTGAGAATCTAGAAGTTGGACCATGTTAATTGGTAGTGTATGCTTGAGATCGCCCATACAGCTCGACTGGGTCCCCTTGTAGTCAACCAAGACGATATAAAATCAGACAAGTTCTTTGCTATTCCTCCATGCTATGTCCCTATTGTTCGTCAATCGGAAACTTCTACGCTTCTTTCGCAAACGCATATACCGGCTGTTAGCCGTTCGCCGACTCGATTTCCCACGCCTCAAATCAAACCCGCCTCCCCAGGAATTTCCGTACCATTCACAATCGCCGCAGCATGACCCCTCGCCAGGTAACCATATGAGGGCATATACTTATCCAAATACGGAAGCACCTCGGCCGCACCAGGCGTATTCCTCCAATCGCGCATGAGATCGCAGACAATCGAGAACAGACTGACAAGCTGCACGCCAGCACGCTCCATGCGGGAGTTTGCCGTGTCGCGGATGAGTTGTGTCGTCGTGCCTGAGCCCTCAATGTTGGCGAACACGGAGTACCCTTCTGCGCGTAGCGAAAGCGCGAGGAAGGTTGTGCAGACGTCGGTCACGATGCCGGCGACGATGATCTGGGTTTTGTTGGTTGCTTTGACGGCGGCACGGAAGTCGGCGTTGTCCCATGCACTGTAGGAGGTCAGTACGGTGTTACCATGTGCGATCAGATAGACAAGCAACGTACTTGACCTCGCCCTGACGCTTGATGAGAGGGGCGTTAGGGTACAGTGCGAGCATCTCCTTTGGCAGTGGGCCGTTTGGCCCTTGCTGAGCTGAGGTAGTCAGGACCGTTGGGAGGTTGAAGAGCTTGCCGAGCTCTGCGTGCGCCATTATGTTGTCGCGATACAACGTAGCGTCCCAGTCCCGGGCAAGCTGATACAGGCCGACTTGGAGATCCAGGATGAGCAGCATCTAGGGAAGATCATTGGAACGTAATCATACAACTCGGTTTCACTGGAAGCTCACGGCATTGTCTTTATCGATGCGTTCCCATGGTACAGCTGTGAAGGGTCAGGGCCATGCAAAGAAAGGCGTACTAAGAGGAGGTACCATCACCGCGAACGGCGTTCACGAAGCCAAAGGCCAGAAGAGCGATCTTAGATGTCAATCTCATCTTGAATGTGAACAAGTCAGTCGAGGATTAGAGAGTATGGGTGAGCAGGATTGAACTTTTGGGCGTGGGAGAGAGCAGAGCAGCACGTATGCCGTGTCCCTTTATACACCAGCAGTCCTCTTATCGTCGCTTCCTTGCGAAGGATGATCTCGTTGCATTAGCAAAATTCAGACGATGATTCCACATCTTGGCTTCCCTCGTATGGTGTTCAACCTCGTATAGAGTTCAGTTGAACCCTGTGGGCATGTACGCGGCATGCAGTGGATCTCCTGCTCTCTATCTTCAAAGCGGTACAGCGATTGCCACTGCACGATATCAAATCAATGACTAAAGTCGAAGTCATCTCTTTCCGAAGAAGCCTCCGTTGTGATTGGTCCTCGCATCAACAACACCAGGTTTATTCGAAGTTGCTGCAGAAGCGATGTTCTAAAGTTGTGCAACGTTCGCCTTCGCTTCAACATTTCTGTGCCCACGTGCAATCCCAAAGCAGCCTTTGATAATTAGTCTGCCTAGGTTTCCCACAGCGTCGAAGATCTCGCCCGCAGGGTACCTGGATGACTATCGCTTCGGTCCGTCCAGCGTGCACGCTAGCAGGCGTTGAAGACCCCTTTGAGGTTCTTGGCATAAGTCAGCAAAGAGCCGCCCTTATTCATCGCAACGTGTCTAATAGGTAAGGAGTAATCTCGGGACCCGAACGCGAATCACCGTGAAACCCCGCACGAGGCTCAGTGAGTGAAATACTTTGTAAGATCTTTGAAATGGTAGCGCGGCGATTCTTGAGCCTTGCAAAGGGCCTTCGCCGGGCCCGCTTGCACGCTTTTGGCCTTTGATAAAACTCGGAACAATCGCATGCATTCGAATGCACTAAAGAAATGTGAGGTAGGTCGAGCAGGATCAATCGTGCTGCTGCTCGGACGGCGAGGGAGTCCGCGTGGTCTCCATAGAGGCTAAACGGTCAAGTACAGAACTAGTCTCACTTTGATTTCGCTCGACACGTGGACTTCCACGGGGTGGAGAGCCAGCATTACACCAGGATTACTACTACCACCATAGGGATATTATCAGTGAGTTTGCCTAACGACAAAACACCAGATGCCTAACAAGGATCGTTTGCAAATACCGAGAGACTTGCCTAATACATTCATCTACATTACATCCTAAAGCTACAACGCAACCCTTCCATTGAGGGGTTTGACCGTCCACAACGCCATCGAATCTTATGCTGCTGCAAGCCCATGAGAACTTAGGAAGGACTGAATGTATTTGTAACCAGCGGTGGCGTTGTAATGCACGTTAAGCCCGTGTGCAGTATGCGGTTGGATGTACGGGACGAATGCGCTGGCTTTAGGAAACTGGGCTTTAGCCTGAGCAGGAATGCTTGGGGAGGCCGCATAGCAGTTTCCGCCACAGAAGGGTTGATCGTATTCTCCCGTGAAAACCAAGACCGGGCCATTGAAAGGTGATGTTTTCGGGGCTGAACCGATAGTAAGAATCTCGCCGGGTGTGACCGGTTGCTTTGTGGCTTCCGCTACGAGACCAAGACCAATATCGTAGCGCCCGGGCCATAAGAAAGTGAATTGGTTCGCCGTCAAGTCTGACCAAGTCAAATAGCCAGAGGAGTAGTTGAGTGGGCAAATGGTCTCATTGTAACCCTGTATGAGATTGCTCACTTCTGTCGTAGCAATGGTGTTCCAGATATCTTGGTCGCTGAGGCCGATATCGAACTTGTGCGCCAAAGCTTGAAGACCCTTCTCGAGGTCCTCAAAGCCAAATCCTGCGGGCGGGGAAGCATCTCCCAGGCGGTAAGGCTGGTTGAGACGAGCAATGTGAAGATTCCAGGCCGCGATGGTAGTCGTGATGAAGCTCGCTGTAGAATAGCCTGTAAGAATGAGACCATCGGTGTTGCTCGGATACAAAGCGGAGAGCCAATATGACTCGACAGAGCCGAAAGAGTGGCCCACATGGACAACCTTGCTAAATTTGTTTTTGATCTGCGGAATCTCTCCACGGCGAAGTTTTGTAGTCACGGCGTTTAAGGCCTCAACTTCAGCCACGGCCTGGATCTCGTTCCAGGGATCACCGTGCGAAGACGCTCCGATACCAAGGCGATCGATTGCCAGAGTGGAGTAGCCGTAATCAGTGGCCACTTCGACGTAGCTATAGTTGTAGTTGTTGTAGGAAAGATCCCAGTAGCTTTGGACGAGCACCGTTAGCGCTTGCTCTGGAAGTGTTTTCTGAAAGCCGACGTACCTTTTATCAAAGCCGATGCCATGTGACAAGACTTGCACAATGGGGCCAGGCTTTTCATTGTCCGGAATGCAGTACTTCGCAGAGATGTTGTATGAGCCTTGCAATGTTTGATATCCTTGTAGTAGTGTCGCGGTATAGTTTGCTCCATTCTGCGTCAAAAGCTGCGAGAATGTCGTGGCGTCAAGATTTCCTTCAAGAGGAATCTCTAAGAACTTGCCTTGTCTGGCAGTAATGTCCACTGGAATGGTAAAGTTTTGACATTGCTTCGCAGTAGCGAGACCTGCAAAGACGAGCAGTAAAACAGACGAAATCGAGGGAGCCATGTTTCGATGGTGCTCAGAGTGCAGTGACGAATTCTGGTATTTGAGGCGCTCTTGAGATTGGTATCGCAGGCAGCTAGTAGGACAGTAAGCACAAGTCGGAACCAGGATTCAATTATAAATGGCAGGCATGCACACGGACTTCTCCACGCGATAGACCTGGAGTTCCACCGCAGCGGTCGCTATTTGGAATGGAGCTGGACGTTGACAGGGGCAACAACAAGTCTTATATCCAGTTGAGCGATCCACACGGACCGCTAACGTGATGGCGTCGTGTAACCAATAATGGAGAAGAAGACAAGCACCGGCTTCTCATCTAGTCCTATAGATCTTCCAAAGTTGGAGTATTTCCGGCCTATGGCCCATTTGTGACCCTTTCCACATTCGGTTCGCGTGCAGTTACCGGAGGAGCAGCCCAGCGACCGACGTTGTAGATTAGGGTTAGCTCCGGCTCCGCAGCTCGAGACCGACCTGTCAAACTTCGACCCAGCACCTCCGTCTGGTATTTGTCACAACAATTGGTGAGAACCTGCCTATGAGTGGATCTGGGGTCGGGGTCGAAGATGACGAAATGTTACGGGTCAAGTTGTACCCTTCTGCTGATGCTGACTTGAATCATATGGACGAGTCTTAGTCCCTTGCCCTTCGTTCTCGTGCGTCCATATGCCGAGTGGGGAAGGAGTGAGATCAATCGGTATATGGTTGTCTCTTGCTCTTCATTTTCGTGACCCACATGCCGAATGGAGGGGCAAAATGTTATGGTGCCATGGGTCTTCCATCTGTCAGGTACAGCGTTGAGTCGGGGCGGTGAGAACCGGTGAGCTGTTCCCGGAGCACCACGTGGAGTCACACATGTTGTTGACCTCAAGATGCATATTTGTGATTCTGATGGCAGACGATGTGGTCGCGCCCATTGCTAAAGCAGTTGGGATGAATGGCAGACAAGTTTGTGGAAGTGCTGACGTCGGCAGGGTTCGGTGAAGATTTCCGGGCTCCGACGCTCCTGCTTAGTAAAGTAAGCCCTCACCTATCACTACTTCCTCAATTCGACAATTCCACGTCGGAGCGATTTTCTACCTCTAAAACATGACCTGCATCTCTGATACAGCGTAGCCGATTCGCAATGGTAAATTGATGCCAGGGTGCGGACATCGATGCAGATTTCACGCATCAAAGCTCGACTCGCTTTGGAAGTACCAGCTAACTTCTAGCACTTGAAGGTCTTCGAAGAGTATGGCGAATGGAAATAGCGAAAGCGAGTACAGCTTCATCTTCTATTCAAAGAGTTCAGATGATCCTACGTCGTCACCCCAGAAATGTACAGTCCTGAACTATCTCCAAAGCGGTGTCGGAAAATGGCACACGCACCACCTATTAGTCCTATTCCTGGAGGACGACGACAGATGTAAAGGAAGCGTTCAGCATACGACTTACGTCCATCTATAATCAACTTCGAGACGCACAGGCAGCTCGTGTCGGCGTACAATCATGGATCCAATATATACCCTCTCCCTGCGCTTTGGCGATATGAGGGGACTATGTATTGAACCTATCGCAGGAAGAAGCTACATTCATGATCACGCGAGCCGTCTATTCGTGAAGCAGCAGAGTGGATACGAAAGGCGGTTAGCGACCCGGGAAGCGGACGAACTCAACACCGCCCATGCGATAAAGGCGCGCTCTGATTGGCTGAATCTCTGATACTCGAGCTTCAAGCTTCGATCTTCGTTCTCGTTTGAGGAATATATACCAATTCTTTGGAAACGACGTCAAGATCGGAGTCAGAGTCATGCCGTTCTATTCTGTCGTACGGGGTATTACCAAGGTGTCAAGACTAAAGGGGTCGCAAGGGTTGGACTCATGACGTGAACGATGAGTTGGACTGATATATAAGGAAATACCCGAGACCTTGAGTCAACTTCTTCTAGATACACCATACTCTGATACAGACGTTTTCTGGACAAGTTCTCGCCTTAGCCAGCAACGAAGATAGTGGCCTCAAGGCGCACACCGATATAGCATCGAACGACAAGCTCCTCCATCTCCATCTCCACACCACAACCATGGTCTCCTTCGACAAAATCCAAGCCTCAAACACCAAACTCCCCACCCACCTAACCGCCGTCTTCGTAGGCGGGACCTCGGGCATCGGCGAATACACCCTCAAAGCCTTCGCCAAACACTGCGCCAACCCACGCGCCTACTTCATCGGCCGCTCGCAATCTCGCGCAGACCGTATCAGCCGCGAACTCCGCACCATCAACCCGCGCGGCACATACACCTTCATCAGCGCCGACACGTCCCTCCTCGCCAACGTCGACAAAGTCTGCGCGGACCTGCTCGCCGCGGAACCGCACATCAACCTGCTCTTCCTCACGACCGGGACGCTGCAAACCGGCATCGAGACGTCCGAGGATTTAGGCCTGCTCGCCGCGCTGAATCTGCATACGCGCACGCGCTTCATGCTAAACTTGCTTCCCCGTCTGCGCTCCGCACCGCATCTCCGCCGCATCGTGACCGTCTTCGCAGGCACGAAGGAAGGTCCGATCATGCAAGACGACATGCAGACGCGCAAACTCAAATTGTCAGATATGCTGAAAGGCCGGGGCCACATGACATCGCTGATCACGCTGACGCTCGAGGAGCTATCTCGGCGCGCGCCCGAGGTGTCCCTTATGCACAATTTTCCGGGCAGTGTGCGCGGCAATTTGAAAACGAGTTCTAGCGTTGTGAATGCGGTTTTTGGGATCCTGAATCCCCTGCTCGGTCCCCTGGTTTATCAGAAGAATGAGGTGGTGGGCGAGAGTCAGTTGTTTATGGCGACCAGTGCGAGGTTTCCGCCGAGGGAGAGGGGGGTGGGTGATGGGGTGGTTGTTGGAGAGGGCGTGGAGATTTCGAAGGGAACGGATGGGGGCAGGGGGAGTGGGGTTTATGTCGCGGACGAGAAGTGTGATGAGGGGGATGCTGCGGTCCTAGAGATCTTGAATGGATTGAGGAAGGAGGGTTTGGATAAGGTGGCGTGGGAACATGTCAGGGGAGAGTTCTTGAGGGTTACGGGGAAGGAGAGTATTTGATGTGACTGGATGGTCGGATAGCACCATTAACAGTGTCCTCTTCACTATTCGCCACTTGTTCGGTGTGTGTATCGAATTGTGCGCTTTTTTTTTATGGCGTTGTATGATAAGACTGTAGGAGTGCAAACTCTGTCAGCACGAAGCGGGTTCTAATGCATGTAACATACCGAAGCATATGACCTTCCAGTCGCCTATCTCTTCAGCAGAAAGTCACTTGGAAACAACAATCCCTTAGTAGCACTCGCAACGCCATACACGCCCGCAAACGGCCAAGTACCCCAAAACCCTCTTCTAGCCCACTCGCCCCACGTCTCCGACTTCCGCACGTACTCGCCTCCCGCCACACCTTGCAGATCGACCTTGACCTTATCGTATATAGACGGCAGCGACTCTGCATGGTACTTGCGTCGCAGACTCAGATACCGCTCTTCATCGTATATCCTCCAGAACTCGTCCTCAGTATAGTAGGCATGCGCATAGAGACACTTGAGACCCTTCAGCTCTGCCACCTTAGCCTCAAAGTCGCGATTGAGCTTGATGAACTGCCGGCGGTCTTGCGGGCCCATGCCCCAGATGCCGATGTCTAGGAGCATGTCTTCGCCGATGATCTTTCCCTTCGAGAAGCTGCGTTCGTTGGGGGCTGTTGCGGCTTTTACGGGGCAGAGCCAGAGCGGCCAGAGGCCTGTTCGCTCGTCGGTGTAGCGGATGAATTCTTCGGCGTTTGTGTAGGGGATGGCAAGGTCTTGGATGAAGCCTTGCGATGAGAGTCCGGAGCGATGCAGGGCGTGTATCATTGTTCGGGTGTACATGTACGGGTCCAGCAAGTATCTTGTGATGCGATTGAAAGGTGTCATGAAGTAGGTGAAGGCGCGGAGGCCTGACCAGAATACGCCTCGGTCATACCGGAATAGGTACGATGCTGTTGGGATACTCTCTTTGTATGCGATCTTATCATTCTTCGTCCTCTTCAGAACATCCTCTGCATGCAGATAAAACCAAGGGTCTGTCCTCTTGTCGAATGTTTGCGGTTTCTTTCCCGATATTGGTGTGTCTGTGAGTCGACCGATCGTGATAACACCGCTGTCTAAGGAGTACAGGATGCCGTCCATGTAGTCGACAGTAGGGTCTTGTTCGGCTTCTTTAAGAACATCGATACTTTCTTGACTGCTGGAAACAGGAATGTAGGTCAGCTCAACGTAGTCCTTGGCGTCGATCAATTCCATCTCCAGCAGCGTAATCACACCGAGGGTCCCACAACTCCCAGCGCACGCGAAGAAAAGGTCTTTGGTTTCTGGGTCATCGCCAGACGCTTTGATAACATCGCCGTCGCCCAGAACGATTTCAACACTTTTGATGGTACGATCAAAGAGGCCGTAGCGGAATGAACTGCTTTCTCCAGAGGTTCCTGCGAAGCCACCACCTACTGTGATATTTGGGAGTTCCTATACACATTGCGTTGTACAGTCAGTAGGGCTCTCTTGGTACAGAAAAGCGATGTAGATATTCTTCGCAACCCTGATTTACGTGGGTGGTGTGGGGGTCTCCAGATTACAGCTATTGCATACGAGCTAATGGAAGCCTCTTACCATGACAATTTGGGGAAGGAGACCATGGGCTTTCGTTGTGGTTACTAGTGCGTCCATCGGAACATTCGGTTCGACCCAGACTCTTTTCTTCTCTTCATCGAAGCGAAGCACATGGCTAAGCGTGCTAATGTCTATAATCTTGTCTCGTTCCCGCGCGGAATCGCGTGTGGAAAGCGTAGAGCCGTGGTAAATACGGAATGGTGTGTTGGTGTCGTGAAAGTGGCGTACTTTACTCGCAATCTGTCGTACTGTAGCATTGTGCTGCTCCATGGAGAATAAATGGATGGTATGCTAATCTATGAAGGATTCTTAAAGTCATTGACGATATACAATGCGTCCGGTCTGAGTTTGATGGGACGGAACCACTGTGGGTACGTCTGCAGAGTACAGTAAGCACGCTGCAGCCCTACGACCCACCACACCATCCAATCAGATTGGACACAACGGATGCTGGACGCTAGGCAGGGATATCAAGTCGCACGGCTTGGGACAATGTTCGCCTTTCAGATAACCCATTGACCTGGATGACAAGCTGCAGGTGCTGGCAGGTTGGACGCTGCGCCAGAGCAAGTGAAACATGGCTTTTGGACATGCTCAAGATACTCAGAGATGACGCGAGCCCGGCTGAGGAGCACTCGTGAAATCGAAAAGTAGTGCGCTCATTGTCATGACGATGGTAGTAATATCACTACTTGTTTTCTTCACGGGGATGCCACACCATAGTCGCTCTCGGAGGATATTGCGTTTTTCTGACAATGGCTTCGCGGGCCTAAGGAATTGAGTCTCGCAAACATGATGCAAGAGCTCTCACGTTGCAGTCAATTAGAAGGCGCCCCTTTTCGCATCGTGGTCGTGGATCGATTGGTGCCATTGCGGGGGCCTGATTAGCGCGTGGTGAATGTCGTTGTCTTGGCAAGGGGTCCAAGCTCCCAGCGAATGTCCGCCTCCGCACTTTCACCCTTGCACGCTCGCCCTGGCAGCACTCGAAAACTTGTTCACTCACTGTCAATAGTAACATTTGCTATTGTGCAAGCATCTCGTTTCACATTGACGAGTGTTGTGGGCGAGGACGCGTGAGAGAGCAGGGTCGACGCGTCGACGTCACTGGGCCAGTAAAATTTGGGCTTCGGCACAGTCCAAGCAAATAATAGGCCAGGCACCCTCAGACTGACGTAGCGTAAAACACACCCAGCACCCGCACCCAACCTCCCCCATTTGTATTTCACACAACCTTATACTGCCTTCTTGTGCGAGTCTACTACCACTCTGCACCACTTTTCCTTTCGCGTAAACATCTCCCACTTCCTCAACCGCCCCTCGATACGCTCAACAACCACACCGCAACATGGCTCGCCTCAGTGGGCTTGCCTCCGAGCACCACGTCAAGGGCCCTGGAGACACCAACCGCCGCCGTGGTCGCAAGCCAAAGAACGGCTCCATCGATGCGTCTCAAGGCACCAAGCGGTCTGCCTCGCCCCTGGTTGAGGTCTCCGCCCCAGCCAAGCGGACGAAACGCGTGTCGGTCAACGACCACGAGCAGCTCGAGCATGAGCTGGAGGATGCCGTGGCTCGCTCCCAGGCGTCTGATACAATCCAGGTCGAGCACCCTCGTCGTCGCCGCCGCCATTCAGAGCCCCTTGAATCCGCGCAAGACGTAGACGACGACGAGGAGGGAGCCACGCCGCCGCCGGCCACGCAGCCAATTCACGGACTGACCCCCCATCTCGAGCGTGTCGGTGCCCAGAATGGCAAACTGCAACGGCGCACCGGACGCCAGTCAATGCCCGCCCCTCAGCTCCCACATGTGCTGCCCGACATCGATGAGACGAACGACGACGGCACCAAGGTGCAGTTCTCGCCTCTGACAGCAACCCTCTCTGCTCGCAAAACTCGGCTTCTTCGCCGCAACCACCTGAGCGAGGAAGTCAATGACATCGAGAAGCACAAGAAAGACGACGCGAAGCTCCGCAAGGCGTACACGGAGCTCCACGAGCAGTTGCAGCAGAAGCAGGCTCGGATCGATGAACTTGAATATGACCTCGAAGCACAGCGCTTGGGCAACATCGACATGACTGACGACCGCACGGCAGAGATGCGACAGGAACTCCAGGATACACGACAGGCCATGGACGACCTGCGCGCCTCGTCTGCCTACGCCCCGGACAATCAAGAGATGAGCGAGGATGACGATGACAACGAACCCCTGATGCTGGTCGATCCCGACGAGCTGAACGTCTCGCAAGAGCAGATGCGCGCTTCGCCTCATCCGAACGGCTATCATGCCACCCGTGCAATGGTCTCAAGCCAGATCACTACCGAGTCTACCGTGGACTTGACCCAGACCACTGATGATGTCCTGGCCGCCGCTTCGCAGGCACATTCGGACATCGTTCCCGATAGGATTTCAGATCAAGCAGTCACGCGCTTCGAGCTCGAGATCGAGCAGCTCACCCAGAAGCTCTCCCAGTCTCGGAGCAGTCTCCGCATCCTCTCAGTCGAGCTCTTGAACTTGCACATCCTGGACGTCGGTGCGTCAACGAGTGAGACGATCCAAACGTGGCGCCACACCCTCGAAGATGCTCGCGAAACGTACGAGAAGCTGTTTGGTGACATAACAGGCATGAACAACGCCGACTTCATCACCCGGCTCGTCGAGGACTTGAAGGGTCTGAACGGAGAGCTGTTGCAGAAGACTGTACTGGCCGAGAAGCAGAATCAGGCAATCAAAGTTTTGCGGACCCAGTATGAGACCACTATGGGGTTGTTGGCCGATTCAGAGCAGCGCCTCGAGAAGCTGTCCGCAGAGCACCAGGATCTCCAAGACAGAAACTCGGAGAATGAGACCGAGATTGCGGAACTTCATGATCGTGTCAACACCTTGCGTGAGTCTGTCGACTCCCAGAAGAAAGAAATCGACGACAAGGAGCTCCATCTCAACGCCCTCACCATGGAGCTCGAGGACAAAGACACTTCTCTGGACCGGCAACGTCAGGCTATCGAAACCTATCAGCGAGATCTCCACGACACAGAAAAATCCGTTGTGGCACTCGAAAAGAAACATGTCGATGACCTCGCGCAGCTCCAAAGCGAACACGTTGAAGTGGTCAATGACTTGGAAGAACAGCTGCAGAGTGAACGATTGGATCGCGCTACATTTGAGCAGGATCTTCAACAGAAGAACTCGCTCATCGAGGGGCTCGAAGAGCGCATCAACAGTATGGAGGCGCAAGCCGAAGCTATCACCGTTAAAGTCGATGAGCTTCGGCAGCGGAATGCCGCGGAGATCCAGCTCCGTGAGACTGTCGAAGGAGAGCGCGACGACCATGCTGAGATAATCCGTGAGAATGACAAGACTATTGCAGACTTGGAGCAACGGGTTGAGGAGCTTGATAAGGACCGCACCAATCTCCGTGACCATCTCGCCTCTGAGCGTGCCCAACGCGAGCAAGCTGAAGCGAGTCTGGACGAAGCCAATGAAAATATCGAGGACCTGAACCGACGGATTCATGATGAAGGCATCCAGGCCAATGAACTTCGTTCCAAGCTTTTCCAAGTCCAACAAGAGAAGGCCCAGGCTATTGCTGACCTCAAGGACGCCGCCGAACTTCAAAGGCAGGAGCATGAGGAACTCCTTGCCACCGAGACCCTACGTCGCCAGGATGCCGAGCAAGATGTTTCTCGGCTCGAGAAGGCAGTCGCGGACTTGGAGAAGTCTCTGGTAGCTGTCGAGGACCAACTAAGCGAGATGACTTTGCTGCGCGACACTGCCGAGACCAATCGCAATGAGCAGATTGCGGAGTCGGATCGTCGTTTGGAGGACCTGCGTGATCGATTCAATGCTCTTGAGAACTCATCCAAGTCGACCATCACTGCACTCGAGGCCACTATCTTCGACTTGAACAACGACAAGGCCGCCCTACAATCCGAGAACGAGGGGCTTAGGGATGCCGCTGTCGTGGAATCTGAGAGCCACAAGGCTGAAATTGCTGCCCGGGATTCTGACATCCAGGGACTGAAGGCCGATTTGGAAGACGTTCGTGAGGAGAAGTCAAAGGTCGACAAGCTCAACAAGTCCCTCGAAGACCGCGTAAACAATACCTCTTTGGAAGTTCTCAACATCGTGGATTCTCATTACCGCGAGGTTGCAGACATCAAAGCGGCAAGTGCGGCCCAACAGGCCACTATCGAAAATCTCCAGCGTAATGCCCAGCAAAATGCTGCTGCGCACGAGCAAGAGGTTGCCGACAAGACTAAGGTCATCGAGGAGCACACCCTACTAGGCGAGGCACGTCTTGAATATATCGTCGAGCTCGAAGCGCAGCTCGAGGACATGAAGCAACGCTTCCGTGAGCAAGCCGAAGAGTCTACCAAGGCCATCGACGACTTGCTCGAGACCAATCGCCAGACCATTGCTCGACAAGAAGAAGACGCGGCAGCGGCCAAGAAACGTACCGCCGACGCCCTCAAGGCCGTCGATGAGATGAATGTCAAGGGTCTACACGTCAAGACGAAGGGAATTGATCTCAGGAAGGTGGCTCATGGAAAGATCACGAAAGTCAATGAGAAGGTTAAAATCGCGAAGAAGAGCCGCGGCGGTGCCGTACGCAAGCGCGCCGGGCTCAGAGATTCGGGCTTCGTCGAGATCAACGATGAGGAGGAGGAGCTGGAGATGGACGAGGGTGTTGTTGGCTAGACTGCACACACACCTCCCACTATCCACGACGTATCCGGTCTTTCTCAACTGACACTGTTAATATCCCGTCCTTTGCGACTTCGTGTAATTGGCGCGAATAACGGCAGTCTTTTTACGGCGTTCTGCACTCTTCTAGCGACGGAAAATTCCCGAGGTTCCAGAATTTGTATACCATCCAATGTTGCATACCCACTCCGCTGTGACGACTCGATCAGAGCGAAGCAGGATTCTGTTACGACTTTACGAGAGCGCGTCGACGCATTGCACGGAGTTCGGGTCGCATTATGGGAAGGATGGAAGTATTAAGTAGTTTACTCTGTGCAGTGCCGCATGCAATGCGATGCCGTCGGATCTATATAGCTCTAATCATTACATATTTTATTACCCTCGTTGTCCTTGCATTATGTGAGCCCGTATATCCATCTCTTCCGCAGATACATTTGACAGCCTTGGATAGTGGTTGATGTGGAGATGATGTGGAGATGAGATGGGCATGCAGTGTGGTGTGGTGTGGTTGCGGAACACCGTTCCAGGTGAAACCCACCCGCGACATCTTGGCTCGGAACTTGCTACCTCGACGCCCGTCGCAGATCTGCAGCCAAGGCGTCACAGAAAGCATGATTTCCATATTTGAGAACGGCGCGGGCGCTTCAGGGAACGGGCGAGCGCGCCGACGGAGTTTGGCTCTCCAGCTTTTCATATTGGATTCCCTACCTGGCTAAGTACCTGGACGAATCGAACCCTTAAGTACTAATATCGGACCTTCTTGATACTTGAAGATTATCTAGACCTACCCACATGACACGATACCATCGAGCGAGCGACTCTTGAGCGTATTTGTCAACGTCGACCGTCGTGTCGATACCACCCACGCACACCATAGACTAATACTCCCTCAAGCACACCTCACCCTACTCTCTCATAAGCTCAACCTCGCAACGAACAAACGAACAAACGAACAAACGAACAAACGAACAAACAAGCAAACAAACACACAGCAATGGGCGGCCACAACATCAAAGACGAAGAAACCTCGCTGCTCCTCTTCACGCTCTTCGGCATCCTGGTCCTGCTCTTCCTGCTGCTCATCACCGTGTGCGTCGGCACGTGGGCGCTGTGGCGCATGGCCAAAGTCGTTATTGAGCAGAATGCTGAGGTGGATGATGGTGGGGAGAGCGGAACGAGGAGGGGGTCGAGAGGGTCAAGAGGGTTGGGGTTGGGATCCGGTGGTGGAGAGGCGTGGTTGGGTGGTGGGACGTTGGTTGGGAGGGAAGAGGATGGGGCGGATGAAAGGGAGGGGGGGAAGTATAAATGAGCTGCGAGCTGTGAGACAAGAGGGCTGAGGGATACATATCAAGGGAAAAAGAGTGTTTGGAAAGAGGACAGTCTGTCAGAGAGATTATGAACCAGGCTAGAAGAGGCGGGTTCAGCAGGACCGACGAACGGTGGAAGATAACGGAAAATCGCGTCCTGGGTTGTTGCTGGGCCGCAGGAGAGCACCTCGAGAACCAAGAGCCAAAGCTTCGTCCGAACCTTTCGATGAGACGCAGCATTGCGCAGAGCGCATGCCAGTGTGTCTACATGGACACTCTCTAGCGACACCTCAGTGAACCGAAGAGAGACAGGGAAACAGAAGACCCAACACGGACCGGGACGCGCGCACAGAGAATCACTAGATCGAAGGACGAGGAAACGAATAAGAATACCTAAACCCACTCGACCCACTATTGACTCTCCACCCTAATCTTCGCTACCGAGCGCTCGAAACCAGCACAGCTTCTCTCAACGCCCAAAACTCTCGTCGAAGCAATTCCATCTCATTCCTCAATCTTTCATTCTCGCGCCGCAGATTACCTTCCTCCCGGCTCTGCGGCATGTCCTCACGCCTACTGCGGAGAAATTGCCGCATTTCACGGACTCGCTCTTTGGCTGTTGAACCGCGTTTCAAGTGCGCTAGAGGGGATCGCGATGAGCGCGTTGAAGGCAAAGAGGGTTGATTACTAGGGGTGGGAGTACCCAAATCGTAAAATACGCCATCGCCCATTTCGCCGTCTACAGCTTTTGGTGACGCCTTAGTCTCGAAGGACACTTTGCGTGGACGACTCGATGGCGACCCAGGAGACCTGGGCTGCGGGTTGTGCAAGATCGACCTGCGGGCTGGACTCATAGACACAGGCACGGGCTCCAGCGGTGGAAATAGACTTTGGCTGGTCATCTGGACTGAGGTTTGCGATCCACATGTCGGTGGAGTGACGAAGACTTCCGAGTCCGGCGAGCGCGATTCGTCTTCTACGTACGAGTCCTCGGATCCGCAATGGAGCGCTCCAGACATAGCGGGAGGATTAGGCGCGACGCGTGTCTGTGACCATCGCCGTGCGTCTGACGTCCTGAACGCCACTGGACTTGTCGAGCTGCGTGGACTCTGATCGATATAGGACGAAGGCGGCGAGAAAGTCTCCGTCACGATGCGAGGACGTGTAGGTGACTTTCGGGATCTCTTTCTCCGTGGCAGGGAGCTGTCTACATGAGCTGGGGGGCTGGAAGAAAGACGACGCTTTGAGCCGGTGGAAGAGAAGAAGTCATGGGCTTGTCCGAAGGGAACGGATTTGTCCTTGAAGAAGTGTTTCGCTGGTACCTCTGATTTGATGATCGTACCAGTCTCGGTATCGTCATCCTCTACGCTTTGTTCGTGTTCGTCCATGAGTATCTCCAGTATAGGTTGAGAAGAAACCGCAGGTGAGATAGGTATAGGCGAGTGGATGGAGGAAGCGTGGCGGTTTGGTAAGATCGATGGTGCAGACATATCGCCAACCCATTCAATTGCAATGACTGGCGCATCAACTGAGATCTCTCGGACGAGTAGACCTAAGACGTTGAAAATGAAGGCTTGTCCAGGCTGTGTGCCAATCGCAATCAGTGTCTCCACACCCTCATACGTCGTTTCTTCGCTTCTAGCACCATCGCCACTCAGTATAACGTCTCTCTGCTTTCTGCCCGTGGTGACGATGGGGCCAGTTGACTCGACACAGAGACACGTTGGTAGCCCTGAGACCCGCCATGTCCGAAGGATCTCCGCTCCTTGGGCGAAGTCCACAATCCGACATTTCCCATCGTATCCGATGCTCACAACGCGCGCTCTGTATCCTGGGATGAACTCCGCCGCACGTACACCTCCCATAGCTGGCTTGTGTAGCCTCTTGATCGAGCCCATCTTGATAGGTTGGCGGCGTTGCAGAATTTTGGGGTGGCGCGGTTCTGATACATCATCGGCGAAGATGGAACCGCGAGCAAGTCTAGGCATAGCAAGCCTGTATATGGCTAGTGTTCCGTCTTGATAGCCCAGCAGGAATAAGCAGTATGACGCTTCCATCATATCTGTGGGTTCATGAAACGCAGCGCATGCCACAGGCGACTTTGCATGACTCGGGAAGAAGCTGATGGGAACGACAGCAGCCAACCTCAAATCGTGTATGTGTATTGTCGGCGGGTTGGGGGAGGCCGAGAGCAGGACATCGCCGCTCTTGGATATTGCCAGGACGTTTGGGGGGGACGGATGTGCTTGAAGCGGCGGAAGTAGCTCGGCGGTCGAGATGGAGTAGGCTTGAATCGAATGGCTTAGCGTGGTGGTGAAGTATAGGGTGCGGGAGTCTGGTGAGAAGAGAAGTAAACGAGGTTCGCCCTGTTAACGTCCGATGTAGAGTCAATGGTTATGCACTTCTTGTGTGAGGGATGGACAGCGCACATCTCCACTCCTCAGCGTGTACTTTCTGTCTTTGCCGTGCTCCGCATCATACAGTACAACGACATGGTCGTCCGCGACAGCGAGAAGGCTGCTGTTGTCCTTGGCTACTCGTGCATTGAGGATGCCGTCAGGTGAGTCGCATTCGAAGAGCAACGACCTCGCGTAGGTGGTATGGAATTGGATGTTGCTCTGTGTCGCGACGAACAAGTTGCGCTGCGATGGCTGTGGAGACGAGGCCATTGCAGGACCTGGCTTGAGAATAAAGCAACGAATAGGTGCGAGCGATTACTGCTGACACTACGATGACGGGTCTCGGCTGGTACTGTGAATTAAGCGTGAGGCAGGTGCGACTAGCATTGCGAACACGATACCAAAGTAACGATGAAAAGGATGAGTTCGTCGAAGAGGGTTTCAGAAAAGAACTTTTGAATAGAAAAATGAAATATGGAATCTACGACCAGCGAAACGCTACACTCGAAAGCGATCGTGCGTGAAACTTCGGAAGAGACTGATGTTGGAGAGCATCCTCCTTAAAGAATTCACTTTTCCTGTCGAGTATCGTCTAGAGCTCGCTCTCAATAACACGTTCTTTCTTTTAGTCCCGAGCAACTCTGACTCTTGACACAGCCTGGATGGTCGCCGGTCCAGCCGAGAAGCCTACTGGCTATGTCGTTCGCGTACGCGTTTGGCCCGCCCCAGGACGCCTCCGTAAGATCTATACTGGAGAGACTCCCGACATTGTAGATATGCGCAGCAGCAAATGGATCTCCCTCTCCCACGATACTGAAGTCGATCCACGACACTGACGTATCAGCGTTGAAGTAAGCCAGATAACCAGGAGTAGCGCTGGTTCCCTTGACGCCCTCGGCAACCATATCCGCTATACTGTCGTCTGTGGAATAGCTCTGACCTCCTCGCACCTGCATCAGCCCACAGTCTGTCGACCCCGAACCGGTGCAATGGATATTGACGTTGCCCGTCGATTCCTGCATGATTATGGCAAGGATCAGACGTGCATCAACTTTGGTGTCCCCGGCGACACTCTCTATGGCGGTTTTGATCTTGTCGTTGTACGTATCGCCACTATTGGACGTCGTGATCACTGGGGCGTTGATCTCCCACAGGTCTGAGAAGCTGAGCCATTGATCTCGAGTTGGGTAACTTCCGACTGAGGGTCCAGAGCACTGGTAGAAAGAAGCAGGATCGGTTGGCTGAGTGGCATTGCTCGGACTGTCTGTGCCGAGGCTGGTTGTCCATTTGTTCTGAAGGTCCTGTTTCAGCACCGACAACGAGGTTGAGAACTGTGTCCGAGGCCGAACATGGGGCAGCGCAGCGGAGAATGGAATCAGAAAAAGAGTGTAAAGACGAGAATACATTATCGAGACTGATGAATTGATGACACCGAAGAATACACAAACGCTCAGGAAAGAAAGATTGACATGCGGCTGGAAGACCCTCGCTCGAGGAACATGCTGAATATAAAGAACAGAGCCTATACGGAATGTATAGCTGGCTCTTCCGTGGGCCCTCCCATGACCGGCATGTGGTGCGGCGAAGTCCGCCAGGTACGGGTTGAGGCCATATTACATTTTGCTATAAGCGCCCTGAGGTACGCCTATGTCTAAAATGTGTAGTTGGAGCCTTAAAATTTTCTTACGCCCTCCAGCCTGGGCTTACATTCATGCAGAGGAGCAATAGCAATGGTCAGTGTACCATTGTGCGCTTACTCCACGTGCTGGCATCGCTGAAATTCAGGCTCGTGCTTCAGCTTACGGCCACGATCCGTAAAGTGCAGGATGCGGCGAGACCGTCAATCCGAGCTCTGCAGTTGGGCTGTGGTGATGCTGCGGAGATCTGGCAAAGATAGAATGCGGTGGAGGCTGACGTGTGCTTAGCCTCCATCTGTGAGCCAATCGGGCGTTTTAACACGAAAGCGCTATCGCCGGATAGGTCTGGTGATGTTGGGGCCAAAGCGACTCCTTCACGTCCGCCCACGACAATTAGAGGTAAACACGAACGAAAGCAATGGGCAGAAAGGATGGACGCAAGCTTGCCGCACGAGAGTATGATTACACGCCCGCCAGGCGAACATGCTCTGCGGCACCTACTTCAGCCGAGCGTACTGCTTGCCCCATTTTTCGGCAATCTCTTCCTCCGTAAATCTCCTTGTCTTGGTTCTCAGCAGCTCTGCCCTCTCTTCGATTGTCATCTTCATCTGTTCTCCCATTGGTACCAGGCATCGTGCAAGGTGCATGTAGTTCTTCGAGAGTACATTGAACGTGATCATCAGATAATCGATGTTGTAAAAGACCAACGCATGTTCGTCCGAGTATTGCTTCTTCTGTGCGAGAAACGCAATGGGATGCTCGCGCCAGTGGCGGAGGGGGTTGAGGTGGTGCGAAGTGTGATAGCCGTCGTTGTAGCAGTAGCGGTTGCTCTGTCGCTAAGGTCAATTGACGCATTCGTCTGCGAGATTTACGATAGAGCTTACAGGCACGTCAATCACAGTAATGCTAGACCGAAAGTCGGACTCTGGCTCTACCTCATCCACAAACGCATGCTGGGCCCAATTCCCTATCATCAAGCCCAAGCGCATAATGGCTAGTGGGAGGAGGTATACGCAGAAGGTCGCGCGCGCGTTGACCTTGGTGAAGAGCAGATACAAATAAATGTAGTTTGCAATCTCACAACCGCCAGCTTTGACTGCGAGGCCCGACTTTCGTTTGCGCAGGAAATATCGTGGTAGATCAAACCAAATCAGAAAGTAGAAGCGCCCAAGATAGTGGAGGAAATTCCACACGTCGTCCCTTTGATAGCGCACTGTGGAGCTGAGATCATCCGGCCCATTAGCCTCGACGTGATGATGTTTGACGTGGTGGAAGTAGTAGCTATTCCAAGTGTGTCCCATCAGCGGATCGAGGATGTAGGGAAAGCTGTGATCAAGCCAGCCGAGACTCTTGCTCAGGATACCACGCATGTGAATATGCTGGTGCATCATCAATGTGTATGGTCCCAAATAGTATATCTGCATAGCAAAATGCAGCAACCCATGCCACCAACGGAAGTGGTAGAACAAATACAGCGCCGACGGTACGCTTGTGGTAAAGTATAGCATCAGGTGCGTGAGCATGACGACATCGGTATCTACACGTACGATGGTACGAGCCCAGCGAATATAAGGGTCGATGATCCATTTGCGCAAGATCGGGTTCTTGATGTCGGGGGTATCGACGGAGACGAAGACGGTAGGATCGAAGGTAGGAGACTTGGGATCGTTGAGTTTTCTCATAAGATCGATGGCTTGCTGCTCGTGCTCGAGGGTGTCTAAGAGAGTCAATCATGTATGCGAGCGAGCCAGTCTACAAGAGCTACCTTCTGGCGATGCACTGTCGTAGCGGGTTTGCTTCGCGGCTAAGTCGTCGGAGTCTTCGCCAGTTTCGACTTGTGAGACTCCATTCTTCTGGAAACGACTGTAATCATTCTGTAGGGCGTCTAGCACCATGCGGTCCTGCACGGTGAGCTGCGCATCTGGAGCAAAGTATAGATTGACCATGGCGGCGGTTGTGGGCGGTGATGAACGATCGCCAGATATACTAGATTGTTGTCCGACAAGGAGTGCAGGTGAAGTGTTTGGCGGTGTATATTGTTCTTCAGTTTGATTCAAACCATTTCAGGGGCAGATACCGAAGCCTTGATACGCGGCGGTGGACACAGGGTCCGACCTAGAGGGAGCTCTCGCCACTTACGGCCCTGCAGGGTTTAATTGAGCGACCGTTCGGATTAACAGGCGCCGTGACGACAAAGAGAAGCAAAAGGTGGATGAGGCGACGCGTGGGTAATTATGCGGGGAGTGCAGAAATCGCGAAACGGGAGGGACCGTGCGTCAAGAATTCCCCATTCGCCGGGCGGGGTGGCAGCTTTCCCAGACATTCAACACATATCTTATACCGTCTCAGTGGTTACAGCTCATCACTGGTACATGGAGTATCAGTAGATAATGTTTGTGTCTACAATTCGTGGTGCGAGTCTGCGTATATTCAGTTTTGGGTGACATTGCTTATCGATAACGCCAGTAAGCGATCCGGTTGGCGCACGTGCCGTGTACCTTCACTCCCACCTCATCCATGGATGGCCACAACCTTGGAACGATACCTATGGCCCTCTGGTCAGAGATACCAATGATGAGTATGTTGGGATAATGGGATAGATTCCCATCAGAACTCCGGACGATGATCACGTCTACCTCAAGATGAGAGACTCTTACTGGCTACAACATTTTGAATCTGCTACTTTTGCGATACCCACCGTGCCAGAGCCCTGAGGCCTCGGATATGAAATCGGCTACTAATGTTCAATCCGCTGATCTTGTCATGTTTCGCGCCTTCTCCTTCTCAGAATCTTCGGAAAGCAAGCTCTTCCCGAGTCCTGGGCCCGATTAGCCGGATACAGTCGACTTTCCGATCCTCCAAGAAACTGCATATATCTTACTGCATCTCATATCAGATAACATCTGGTTGATACTTGTCTCATGCGCCTAATGTGCCGGCATTGTTACTGCGTCTTTACATGCACGAACTGGACTCTATATAAGCCCCAGATATCTCAACGTCTTCTCAATTCTTCCTGTCGCTTTGACCCCCCTTCTCGAACATGAGGCTATCTTTGATACTCATCAAGTCTAGTGTGATTCATTACGCATCAGCTCATTGTAAGATAGTCGCGTCTTCTCCAATTATCCATACTTACTGCATAGACCTGTTTGCGTATTTCATCGCGAATGAGACCATCAACCCACGATTTCAATACGTCCGGTAACTATTTGTTCTTCCCCAAGTCACGTACTTAGGTCAACCTGACAAAGTGGTCCCCAGGAATGTCACTCCGAAGTATGAAGGTACACTATCCGCATCGACCTACCCCCAATACGATCTTACCTCTCCGAACACCCGCTGTGGTCGTGGCGCTATGAGCACCGGCAACTCCAGCGAGATTGCCACGGTAATCGCCGGGTCCAAGGTTGGATTCCGTATCGACTTCTGGTATGCTGGCTCACTTGGCGTAGTGTATCCCCCGCAGGTCTCGTTTGCGATCAAGAACTGACTGGTGCAATAGGGTGTGATGCTACATGATGGGCCACTGCTAGCTTACCTCAGCAGAAGCCCTGACCAGACGCCTCAGGGGCTGATGGACTACCAAGCTGGAGGCGACTGGTTAAAGATTCATGAACGGGGCCCTGACAATCACACGAGATGGTTCATGCCGGAGAACTGGACACAAGTGGTGACAAACCGCCGCACTTCTCTGAGGTACGCCCTCAATGAAGACATTGCAGGAAAAGTGTGCACCAGAGCTAATGATAATCCAACGCAGTACAACTTCACCCTACCAGTGACAACACCTTCTGGATACTATCTGCTACGGCCAGAAAGTATATACCCTCATTCACAGTTCACCACGACCCAGTTCTATATGAATTGTGCGCAAATCTAGTATGCTATTCTTCTTCATAACGCCCTTCTTGACCTCTCCATTAATGAAGTATATACAGCGTCGTTGGATCTGAGCCCCACGATACCGAACCTGGACCGATGGTAAAGTTTCCAGGGGCGTACAATGACTAGGATCCCGGTGAGTCAATGAAGCCTTTGATAGCCGGAGTGTGAAAGAAAAGGCTGATTGGATAGGCATTCTGATCCCGTCAAGCATGATGGGTGGTGATAATTATTCCTTGGCCGGATATGAAGTACTAGGTCCCGAGGTCTGGCGAAGATGAGGATTTCGCCATTAGTGTTGGATGTATTTCCACATACGGCAGTAGACACGAGCGTGGGGACCCTAAGTCTATTTATATGGACTGCGGTATACACGCCGTGTTGGAGATTGACGTTGATGTGGGACAACGTGTCCGGCTAAACTTGCACGTGCATGCATGGGGCGTAACCGGGTGTGGCTGCGTGATGTACACGGTGTCATAGACGAATATATTGAATGCATCAAGGTTGAAGTTACAAGAATCGGCGTTAAATGGGTCAATTTTGCTGTTCGCTAAACAAAGAAGACGTCTGGTAAGTAAGACACTACTCGCCCTTGCTCTTGCTGACCCTTTCACGTCCACTCGTTTGTCTGTGTGACAAGATACCCAACAAAACTTGCATCGCTTTGAAACTAGACTGCACAAATGTCTTTTCAAGAATGGTCCGCCGAGACAACACCTTCGGACGTAAAGGTTCTACGGTCAGAGACTTGACCGAGCAATCACTTTCCAACGGCATGAGCCCCAACGATCGTCCCTGAGCTCAGATCATCTTGCTCTATCCGATATAGTCAATGTCGTAGTCTTGTTGATACCGTCCTTCGCCTCAACATCATCCTTGATGCTTCCCTTGCCGATGCTTATATCAAGGCCCTCTGCACTTTGTCCTGGTGGTGTCTCACCATCTAGCATGAAGAATCGGCCGTCGTCCCTGGAACTACTGCCAACCGTAGTCTGATTCAGTTTCCGAAGCGCGTACGATCCTGACTTTCCGCTGTTTCCTCTGGAGCTGCCCGTGCTGACTCCTCGGATCAGAGGTCGTAGTGTAGGGATAGAGGCGGCCAGCAGTACCATGTACGCTTCGAGACTATTTCAACTTAGCAGTTGACTACTAGAATATAGTGCTTCACTCACGTACACCAGATAGCCAAATCGCACATCGCGTCTGTATCAATACAGTCAGTAATGCTTGCGAGTTGCAGAGCCAGTCGATTCACGAAAAAGTTGGATCTCCTTTCTCGTTGATAGCTCGAAGCTGGATAGTCTTAACTATGGAGCATATCATTGCACTAATTCAAGTCCAAGGTCAGAAATTCATAAACTGTGTGCTTAAGTGATGGAAGAAACTCACAAAACACCAAGACCCATCAAGATCGAAAGGGAAATCTTAGTAGAAATCTTCATCTGCAGTTTCCAGAATAAGCTAGCAGGGAAGCAAGCAAGGACCAGGTCTACCGCTGAGCACACAGCTATTTGATGTCAAGGTCATTAAGCTGTTTCTAGAGGTTGGGTAGTGGATCGCATACACTCTTGGAAGAATCCAGTATACTGTTGTACTCTGGGATCCCAGCAGTGATCTTTGGAGTTTGGTCCCCAGAATTCGTAGATGGGCTGACACTAGGAGAAACTGATGATCACCGTGCCTACATCCACAACAAATTGTATTCCGATTATGGTCCACAAGAACCGCTTCGGCCCTATCGTAGGAGGAATTATCTGCAGGAGAAGAAAGGCATACGAGATGCGTCCGAAACATGGGGACATGATTGAAAAGAACTCGCAAAGATAGACATATTTGATCGAAAGCTTTATTTGTTCTGGATTAAGGAACTGGATGTGGCGTCCAAGTCCCCAATGCACGGAGATAGTGCAGAATATACTGTTGCAGATAGCGAGCGCCTAAGATCCATTAGTAGTGACAAAGACACTATGTGGCCACATACATAGGTAAATACAATGAGCCAGTCATCAGTGCGAAATCTGTTGACTATGCGTAGTTTCACGTAGGCACGGATGGCAATGACAACGAAGGATACAGCGGCGAAAAACCAAGCTACAATAACGAGGGTTGGACCCAGGTTATGAGTAGCCAGAGTAGAATTTGTCTCAGGCATCATAATGACTGAGGTGTCCACTTTAACTTAGGGGTAGGGAGAAGCAGTTCGTCTTGTCGCTGAGATGAGGGATGAGAGAATAGATGGGCATCGCCGCGCTGGAAAGCGGATGTGAATTTTAGGCGCCCACTTCAGAATACCCGCTGTGTGGATCTCACAAATCACCTGCAGCACCGCACAGGGTGCCAGGGCAAAGGCCATAGGATGATGCTGAGCCTCTCGGACTTCTTAACATGCCCTTGAATCCCGTCCATGCCAGTTCCGACAGCTTCAGGCAACCAAGCTGCGCACAACTTCGACTTCTTTCATCATGAAGCCAACGAAACAATCCAAGTACAGACTCCTGCCTGGAGAGGAAGCATTGGCCTCAGATGAGCCAGACCTGTCACTTTCCGCCTCTCCCGGCAATCGGAAGGGTCTAAGACGTTGCGTTATCGTCCTGATTCCACTCCTCATTCTTTCGGCAACTGTAAATATTCTGTCGATTTGGCGTTTCCATGGGCACTTGGAGCAAGCCTGTCGTTGTGACTCAAAATATGGTATGCTCAAACGTAATACGAGAAAAATAGCTAATTTCTATAGCCCATCTCCCTAGTTACATGGTCACTCGAATGATATACCCGTCTCAAGAATTTGTTGATGATGAAAACCTAACCGCCACAGCGCAGGCATGGGAAGCACTGAGCGGTGATCCTGGCGTTGTTGCGCTCACGAACGAATTTGTGGAGGAACACGATCTACCGACCGCCATGAGATACCCCTGGGATCAGTCCAAAGGTGTTTATCTCTTGCAAGGATTTCACAACCTTCACTGTCTTGTAGGTAAGTGTTCGAGCCATAGCTGATCCCCGAAACTAACGTTGTCATTGAGCGAACTGTTTATCGATCGATTATGAACTACCATCTCCATCGCCCTCAACAAATTGCACTCGTCCACATTTTGCACTGCCTCGACGAGCTTCGTCAAGATGTAATTTGTCATGCTGATGATACGCCTCGGTACGCCGGACTCCAAGATCCTCCTGGGACTGGGAGGGGCCAAGTCAAGATGTGCAGGGACTGGGAGGCCCTGGAAAGATGGTCGTTGGAGCATACTGCATGTTTCAAACACGAGGACGAGATAGCAGATCGGATGGTTAACCGCTTCAAGTTCTGTCCGGATGGCTCACAGCCTTGGTTGGGAAAAGAGGGTATAGTGCAGCCTCGTTTATAACCTACATGCATAAGAAAGCCTCTCGGAGCATCAAGATGCTCGTGTCCTCCGATCGAAAGCCGAGAAGAAGGGTGGAGCGCAACCGGGGCCACGGCAGGGGACATGGCCGGATAAGCACCTGAGAGTGGGACGCACAGCCTGTCGCAGATTTGACTTTGTCATATCTAAGTTGCTCTTGTATTCTAGAAAGAGACAGAGTTTTGGCATTGAGCTTTTGCCATGGAAATGTTGCCTCTCAACGTAGGTATCGGACAACCTTGACTGGACCACGCCACCTGTGTCCTCCAAGTTGACGTCTACTGCATCGTTCTTTTCAAATATGCAGATCAATCGCTGATATTCTCGACTTGAAGCTGGACGGATCATGGCACGGCAATATTCAAGGACTCCGCAGCCAATCAGATAGCTGCCGCACCCTCCTTCGTAAAACTACGTCGCAATTAACGGTATTACCGGCTGCTTGTTTTGGCAGCAACCCCCGAAATGATTCATTTAGCAGGTGTGAATGATGCACTGACAGACAGGGATTTCTATGCAATACCGTTTCATTGCGGCGCGGTCCGTCTGGCGCGCTTTTCCTTAGCCTGTCGTGTCAATGCACCCTTTGATGTAGTCCAAGACTCGGTCAACCTATATTGCTATGTTCCGAGTATAAACTCTTTGCATCATTCGAAGGCGTACGAGTCGCGATCCGGTGCTCAAGTTCAAGTCCAACGACCCCGACTCACATACTCCTAGTTCAGAATGCCATCCCATATAAAAGAAGAGGCACAGTCCAGTCCAACGAATATTGAGACAACGAATCAGAAGAAGATCGCGTGGCTTCAAGTGCTTGGAGCTTTCTGTCTGAATGTCACTACATGCTAGGGCGCTAAGCTGTAGCCAAGGGTGGTCGTCATTGCTGACCTCCTCTGCAGGGGATTCCTGGGTACTTACGGTGTATACCAAACATACTACACTACCCATGTATTGCGCGGGTTTTCCGCATCGGCAATATCTTGGATCGGCTCGGTTCAAGGGTTTTTCATGTTTGCCTTTTCTTTCCTAAACGGGCCGGTCTTTGACGCAGGTCACCTGCGCTTCCTCCTCTTGACCGGTTCCTTTCTATCGCTGCTAGGATGCTTCTTGACAAGCATATGTCGCTACTACTGGCAAATCTTGCTGGCCCAAGGAGTCGCCATGGGCATTGGATTCGGCTGTCTCTACTTGCCGGCCCCTGCACTTGTTTCTATGCACTTTCAGAGAAATCAAGCCTTGGCCATGGGTATCTCCTCGTCTGGGAGCGGGATAGGTAAGAACGGCCCCACTTTCTCATGTGGATCGACGGCTAATGCTGACCCGGCGTAGGTGCGGTGATCTTCCCTCTAGTATTTACGCAGCTTGAGCCAAGAATCGGATTTGCATGGGCGACCCGAGTACTCGGGTTCATACTTTTGGCTCTTTCAGTCGTTCCTCTTGCAATCATGCGGTTTCCCAAGAGCCGTCAGGATGCAGTCATGCGGCCAGAGTCTACGCAGAGTCCGGATGATGCGAATGCCGCAGCTCTTGCCGAATCCGGCCGTCGACCCAATGTCTCCTTCTTCATTCGAGCATCCGGTGCCCTGATAGATGTGTCTGCCTTGCACGAACCCCCGTTCATTCTTCTTATCGGCGGACTTCTGACGACTTTCATGGGCATCTATACCATGCTGTACTACATCAACCTCTTTGCAGTGCAGCAAACGTCGGCCAACTCCAACCTCACATCGTCTGTCCTCATCATTGTCAACGCAGCCTCGACTGTGGGTCGAATATTACCCTCCGCCGTAGCTGACCGCATCGGTCCTATCCATGTCCTTGCCACGACAGCTTTGATCTCGGGAGGGTTGGCCCTTTGCCTGCTGGCTATTTCTCATGCAGCCAGTATCGTGGTTTGGGCCGTAGTGTTTGGTTCCACTGCTGGGGCCTTCATGGGATTGCCTGCAGCCGGAGTCGTGAGCGTGAGCATTTCATCTGAAAGGATTGGTGCGAGACTGGGAATGACACTCGGTGTTGTTGGCTGCGGCATCTTGGTAGCGGAGCCCATTGCTGGTGCAATGTTGGGTGATCAAGAGACAGTTTGGGTCGGCTTGATTGCTTGGTCTGCCGACCTGATGATAGCTGGAGGCTTGTTTGTATGTGTGGCAAGGGTAAGCAAAGCTGGGATGAATTTTTTCACAGTTGTGTGAAGGCGTTGCACGTATTCGGTGAATATCTCAATTAACGTAGTGAGGCGCAAAGTACAGTACGGAAGCAAGACTACAATTACGCGTCTCGATGTATATATTCTAGACAGAAATCAGCGTAGCGGAACTTCAGCTTCGATGATTCCGTCGCTGTCAAAATGTTCCCAGATCCTAATGTTGCAGAAGCCGACGTCCTCAAGTAACTTCTTCCATTGTGCTTTGGAGCGCTCCATTCCTCCATTGAAAGTCATCATCACCAAGTCATACCGGGCCTGTATTTCAGCGGATCCTTTGTCAGGTAGAATGAGTTCGTGGATGAGCAATTTAGAGTACCCTGGATCCATAGCCTCCCAAAGCTGTTTCAGAATTACATGACAGTACTTGTCCGACCAGTCGTGGAGAATGTGATGTAGGAAGTAGCCTCGAGCTCCTAGCGTTTCTGTGTGAGTTTCAAGTCTAACTTCAGTGGGTTTACATGTTCTCTTACACTCACCTTTGATCGGTTGGGGGGCGAAAAAGTCGTGAGGCAACTTCGAGATGTTCGGGGGAAGAGCCTCGTCTGCAACTTCTTCCAGAACCTGCACTTGATCCTGTAGGATTAGCCTCCCCTTTCGATAATCGGGGTTGTTTCCAAATGTATTATCAAAAGCCAACAGATCATGGCCTTTTCCGCCACCAACATCTACCAGCATCGATCAATCTTTAGAGACGTCGAATCCAGAAAGGATTCGGCTCTCGACGTCGTACCACTCATGCCAGTATTCCCTCGCGCCCATGGTATTCCCCATGAATAGGTTGAAATCTTGGAACAAGGACGGGATAGATTGAAGGTACTCAAAGATGTTGTATTTGGTCTGGTTTGCGTACTGAACAAATCCGTCGTTAGGTTCAGTGGGTGCTTTGTAGCCTGTTTCCCGAAGATACTTTGGTGCTTTCATTGCCGAGCTAACAAGGACGTCAAATCTAGCAACTATTAGCACTTAATCTTGAGGTTCTCGCTAAACATGAGAAGTAATGCTCACACGATACGGTGTCCCGCTGCAATTGGAGCGGATGCCATAGCCACGGTGGTGTCGTTGCAGGACCAAGTACTGGGTTCTGATTCCTCTACGAATTCAACAGAAGCCAACAGTCGAAGAATCCGGGCTGATTGTGGTGTATGTTAATCAATACTGAGATATATATTCCAGTTATTCACTTACTTATGAGAACCTCATCACCACCACTGGCTGCAGCAAGTTCAGCAGAACTTATCGGTCCCCCCAATAAGGCTATGCTCTCGAAAAGCTTCAAGTCTACAGCAATACGTGCTGCTATGGTTATGTATGGCTCATTGTTTAGTCAGATATAGCATGAAAGTAGTTGTCCAACACTCACCCGGAAGACTAGGTCAGTCGCTCTATTCACAGGACCTTCGAGCGAGGCTGTGAGTTTCTTCGAGAGAAGAAGAGCGTCATTTCTGACATTTTGGTCCAACTCTAGCTTTGTGTGATCTATTCTTTGAAGCCGGGAGAGAAGTTCTGAGGCCGTACTAATGCCACCGTGAGGCGTCATGGTGCTGTTGCAGAGACGTCTCTACCTGTGTTTTGTATCCAATATTGTCCGAAACTCTTGGGTCAGCGAGAACGCTACATACGCGATAATATGACTGCAACTGGTCAAATATGTACACCGGCGCCGTTTCGGGTGCTTGCAGAAATCATGCAGGACGATGCCTGCAACTTGCGCCGCAATTCTGCAGGAGCCAATACTTCAATGCATTCGCTTTCGGAGACCTAGAAGCACATCCAACATCTTGGTACTGGGTGAACTGCTTTTCGCAGCTTTGTTGCCCACCAGTTTCATTGGGTTTAGTCATGTCTGCACGCGCGTGATCGCTCCCTGGCAGACCATCGCTAGGTTAAACAGCATTTGAAGGAGCAGCCTTATCAAACATCATCGCGCGAAGCTATTCCGCTTCCATGCACATCTTCAGCGTACTACAAAAGGACATTGACAGCCAAGTTCACTCTCGACTTCAAAACGTCAGCTCTTCCTACACCGAACGTCGTGTCCAACCATAGTCTTCACCGAACGCAACATGAGGTTTTTTCACTTTCATCCTCCCTATGCTTCTGACAGCTGCTTCTGGGCTCACTATTCCAAGGACCGTGGAAGGTAAGAGAATCGCACAGGGCCCAACTTCGAGGTTTATCATCTCACATCGCAGTCTAGACGCCGATGGCGCTGTGGCTTATCCAGCGAGCATTGACATGTCTTGGATCGATGCGAAAGACAAAGGGAAGCGAACGGCACT
Source organism: Lophiostoma macrostomum CBS 122681 (assembly GCA_010405375.1). Classification (NCBI taxonomy): domain Eukaryota; kingdom Fungi; phylum Ascomycota; class Dothideomycetes; order Pleosporales; family Lophiostomataceae; genus Lophiostoma; species Lophiostoma macrostomum. Next base: position 139,856 of record MU004314.1, on the reverse strand, counting down.
TCCTAGGGCAGATTCAGACGAAGCTGTTGCTTATCCTGCCAAAGTCGACTCAAGCTGGGTGGATGCAAGGAATCGCGAGTAGCTTGGTTGTTTGCCCGTTCAAGGTCTCATGGTATGGCAGCATGCAGATCTCACACCAGATATGCCACGAATCATCAGCCGCTTTACCGTTAGACAATCCATTCATGCATCATTTTGACCTGTTTCGGTGCTTCTTTGACGCCAGGCTACTGGATGCTATGAATTTGTGACGTACGTGTGAGAAGAAGGCAAACAGTAACACGCAAATTATCCACAAAATACTATATTCTCAGGCAACCGATCAGCTGTAGGTTACATTGGTATCACGAGGCATTATGTGATGAGCGAAGCTTCCTTACACCACATGTTCATACAAATTGCCTTACAGGTTGATAAGCTGTCGAGGAAGCGATCGCCACCTCCCCTAATCCTCCGGTCGATCCAATAAATCCACGTCGTACAAATTGAAGACTCTTCGTCCAGCCCAATCATTCAGAATTTCCCACTTCATGCAGTCATGTTCACTGACATCGAAATTTGTGGGGTAGAATGACGCAGGTTGTTTTGGATGTTGCGCCGTGTCATTGATCCACCGGAACGTTACCAGCGAAATGTCTGGTTTGCACATCAAGCTTTCGCGGATATACTCGACGCAGTGGTCTGGACAAGACTTAGGATTGGATGATCAATCAAAGCATGGAGACTGACCTGCGTGTTTGAGCTGCCTCTGAAGTGCAACGCCTGAGATATTAGAGTGGTAATATTCTTTGTACATCATTCTTCGGACAAGTTTCTACATCATTAGCATCATGTGTACAAGTAAGTAGAAATGTTCTTACTAAACAGTGTAGTGCATGGAAGACACTCAATGAAGCGATGCCGTAACTCCCATTCCGCGTATAAATTGACTTCAACCCGAGGCTGTCCAGCGTCGCCCGTGATAGATAAATGTTATCATCTAAAGCTCTTAGTATCGATGCATGTAAAAGTGTTTGACCATGGAGACAAAACATATGCCCTACTCTGCAATAATTGATGCCAGGCGTCGTCGAGCTCTGGGCGGGGCACTCCTGCGAAGGGGTTTCCGTTCAAAGCAGTAGGGAAATGCCGGATCTCAGGACGAAGAGCCTCTTGAGCAGGAACTGAAAGCTGTCAGAGAAGACTAAGAGAAATCTGAAGCTGCCTCACAAATGAAGTCTTGTGTGCCATGTGGGCTGGCTTGCGATCCTGAAGTGTTGTAGTAATAGAGCCCGGAATAACAACAGATCAGTAATAGATGGAACAGGGTCCAGAAGAGGCCTGGTATGTTTCTCGTCCCAATTTCTGAGTACAGACACCCGAAATTCGTACGTCCGAAATGTGTCTTCTGCTCTTGCTCCCCCTCATCAAAAAGAAGTGGTCGAGAAGGGGCCGATTCATCGGAATATGAGTCTCTGTCAAGCATCTCTACTTTGGCCGGAGTATTAGCTGAGTTTGGTGAGTTTTAGTGGGCACAAAAGTACTTTAGTCGTGGAATGAAGTCAAATATTCAAAACTGGGATCACCGAACGGTCTAATAACCTCATTTGATCAGGTCCGTCAGCAGATAAAGATGGTGGGCTGCATACCCGTTTTGGAAAGTCAAGCCCGCGGACTGCTGCGTCTCCGCCGCATGCAAGTGTCCACTTGAGTATGCGTATCGCTTTCCCATAGCAGTCTGGCCCGGCGAGCCCGCGATGCTTGTTGTTGACGGAACTCTCTACGTTTCGCATGACATTTCCCTTTCCAACATTCCACCATGGTCCCACGGGATGTGAGGTCTAGCATGTTTTCAGTACTTGGGGTAGCTGACACTCGTTGCTATCGCGAAGAAGTACGATCGAGATTTTTCCGAGATGTTATGATTGCTCTTGTGGCCGCTTCTGCCGGATTCTGGGCTCGTGTCGCTTTCGTACCCACCTCTTGTCATCCTATCACCAGCGAACTGATATTTTCGAACAGTAGGTATAAAAGTCGTAGATAGATGTCAAAGTAAGCTAATGTTTATCGAGAGGATATTCCTCTAGAGATAACGACAGAAATATTCGAGTATAACAAATCATATGCCATCAACCCGCTTGAGAATGACCGGATTCAAGCACTATGGACGTCGCTTGTCCCAAGTATGGCTTGCTGGTGCTCTGCTCGTTTCATTTGCTGATCAGACTCTCAGTCGGTCAAGGTACGGTAGAGTACCCTCGTGGCTCACACAGATTCTTCACCATCTCGACTGCCCATCAGTTGCACTGTTTGGTGAGCTCAAAATCCCACAAAAGGCGAGAGGAGATCGCTGACTTGATCTAGTGGACCATAGAGCGATTATTCTACGATGTCTCTCCCCATAACAACCAAGAACCGAGTGACATGAGTCACATGCGACACTGTTTTGATTATATCCGGCAGAGCTTAATGTGTGCCGCGGACTCGACGCTAGAGCCCGTGGATCCTGTGCTGGGAGGTGTTACCGGGTGGAATGTGACACGAAGGTGTCGCTCATACACCGACTTAAAGAAGTGGGCAGAGAAACACAGAGCAAGTAATGCGCATGGATTTATGTAATTTTCCAGAGTAAGCACGCAATATAGGATCGGTGTTGAAGTACCGTCGACACTTCGTCATGGATGATCATCCGTTTCATTGACTGGGGTCCGGCAGTGGATCTGGCGCGCCAGCCGGGATATTGAAGCTGCGAATGGTCTGTCAATATATGGTGGTGCAAGTACAAGCAGTTGGGAGAGCCTGTTCGCCCATCACTCCTAGCTGGACGTGTCATGTGTTGAAGACAATGTGGGAAGAAGGTGGCCGTTTTATCTAACCTGGATATCATCAAACACGTAACCGTCCTCGATGCCGAAAATTTGAAACCCAAGAACAGAAAACAAACGCCCTCCAAATCGCCAAACACATTTCAGTCCACACGGGACTAGTGCCGCAGGAACATCTTATAGCTCGGACTACTTGTGACCTCTTCATGCGGATACCCAATATCCCTCAAAAACACGGTCAACTTCTCCCTCTCCTCCTCCTTGCACTGGATGCCAGCCAGTATCTTCCCAACATCGCCTCCATAGTTTCGGTAATGGAACAAGCTAATGTTCATACCCGGCTGCAGAGTGTTCAAGAATTTGTACAGGGCGCCGCCTCGCTCGGGGAACTCGAACATGAACAGGTGCTCGTCCGCCGCGTTACTCCTACCTCCAACCAGATATCGAATGTGCGACTTGGCGAGTTCGTCTTGTGAGAGGTCCTGCGCTGCCATGCCATCGGTAGCGAGGCGGGAGATGAGATCCGCGAGATCGCGAGTGCGGGTGGCCGCTTTCATCTCGACGCCGACCAGTATGTTTGCCGACTCGGGGCCGCAGTAGCGATAGCTGAACTCCGTGACGTTCATTGGGTGGATGTGTGAGACGAGTTTTGCGAACGCGCCGGGCCTCTCGGGGATGGTCACGGACAGCAGAGCCTCCTTGTTCTCTCCTATGGCTGCGCGCTCGGCCACGAAGCGCAGGCGATCAAAGTTCATGTTGGCGCCACTTGCGACGGCAACGAGACCTCGCTCGCGGTTCGGGCTGGGATTCCGGCTGACCCACTTCTTGAGGCCGGCAAGCGCCAGTGCACCCGCAGGCTCGACGATGGAGCGAGTGTCCTCGAAAATGTCTTTGATGGCGGCGCACGTTTCGTCTGTTGTCACTCGGATGACTTCGTCGACGACGTCCTGGCATAATCTAAATGTCTCTTCGCCGACTGTCTTGACTGCAGCTCCATCAGCGAAGAGACCAACATCCTTCAGCATAACGCGTTTTCCAGCGTTTAGAGACTCCACCATGGCACTCGCGTCGTACGTCTCCACCCCAATGATCTTGACATGCGGCGCTATACGCTTGATATAAACGCCGACTCCTGCTATCAGACCGCCACCGCCCACGCAGCAGAACACTGCTTCCAGATGTTCCATATTCGTCTGCCGTAGTAGCTCCATTCCTATTGTGCCTTGACCAGCAATGACATAGGGATCGTCGAACGGCGGGATCGAGATGAGGCCATGCAGCTTCTCGAGTCGGTGCGCCTCCTCCTTGGCGGAGTCGAAGTCGGCGCCGTGCAGCACGACCGAGCCACCCAGTCGCGAGACGTTCTTGTGTTTAATATCGGGGGTACCAGACGGCATGACGATGGTCGCGGGGATGCGCAGGCGGCGGGCGGAGAATGCTACTCCCTGAGCGTGGTTTCCAGCACTACACGCGACGACGCCCTTCCAGCGGTCCTTTGCAGGTAGATGTGCCATCTTATTGTACGCGCCCCGCAGCTTGAAGCTGAATACGGGCTGCAAGTCCTCCCGCTTGAGCAGAACATTGCACTCTAATCGGTTGCTGAGGTTTATTGCTGGGGTGAGGGGGGTTTCTTGGACGACTTCGTAGACGCGGGAAGTGAGGATAAGGCGGAGGTACTGAAGTCGTATAAGTAAATTCCATATTGATGTCAAATTCAAGTAAAGATGGCATACATCTGGGAGTCCATTGGGCAGTAAGAAGGCCTCCGGAATGACCTGGTTTGCAGCCGCTTTCGTTGACTCATTTGGCGGAGACGGATTCGCCGTGTATTCTGTGAGCGCAAAACCCGTGTTCTTGGGCGTCCGGGGCGTCTGGGCGCCATTGGTGCCATTGATGCCGTTAGGGCCATTCTCCGGAGTCACGGGGCGCGAGTAGTCGGCCATGGCGGACAGCGGCAGCTTGTGCGAGAAATAATCGTGCACCTGCAACTGAGCACTGCGTGGTAATTTTTGGCAGCCGCCGATGATGTCGGTGCCCCGGCGCGGCCCCACGTCGGTCGCGTACGAGGGCGCGCGGGGCGCGGTGAGGGTCAGGCTCAAGCTTGTTTGGACGGGCATAGCGGGGAACACTAGCGAGGCGAGGGGTGAATGTCGAAAAATACGTCGACTCCTTGCGTGCGCCCTTGGACCGTTAAGAATGCCGATCAGTCCTCCGCGACCGCTGTGTCGGTGCTATGCTGTACTTGCGGACACGCTGCCGTAACTCAGAATACGAAGCTTCATTGCATTGTGCGCTCCCGGCCCGCAAACAGTGCCCTATTATCTGCACTGACAACACGAGACACGTCCGATCTCGCTCGTCCGCAGGGGAGAGTGGGGCCTCGAGTCTGACACTCTTGGGCTTGGTATAGTGTTCTGGCAGTCCTGATCTGTCTGGACTACGCGAAGTCCCGGTTGCTGGTTCTGCTCCGTATGCAATATTCCACAACAAGGAAAGGATGTGCACTGTTCCTCGTACCCGATCTCGACACTCGTGTAAACAATTTATGTTCCGAAGTCAACACTATAGACTGCAGCAGTGTTACGGGGTTCCTGTTCTAGATCTGTATTCCTTCCAGCTAGGACGCTCCCTCATCTCGACGTACGAAATCTCCCCGACCCAAGAGCTCCACAATCCATGCATGGCATATCATAATCCAAACTCATTGATACTTTCATGAGTAATGCCGCCTTTCTCAGTACTGCTATCGCCGCGTTGCATGCTTCTTTTCCAAACGTATCGAGCCCAGCCAGGTCTTCAGGAATTTCGCAGTTGAGCAGTCTTGGATGGATAGCAAACAATCTGAGAGATAAATGGTATTGCTTCCCACGAGAGCTGCTTGCCGTACGACAGAGTATTGCTAATCGCGTACAGACTTCTTTTACTTTGGCAAATTGCAAGCATGTGTCCAATCATCGTAGTCCAGAGTCGTTGTGGGTTCTCATAGTGTCTGACTAGTCCACGATGGGCATAGCGCGATACTAACTGTCAACCTTGGAACCACCCTGGGCCCCTAGGTAGGTACGAAAATATGAAATTCGGAGGCGTAAGCAAAGCATGAAGACTTTCCCAAAGCAACACATACCTTAACCAACTAATCTGCACATCAATCACAGAAACACCTTGCAAAAAAGTCAAGACCACAGCACCCATCTCACCCAAGCTCCTCCCGCCCGTTCCAGGCACCAAAGTGGGAAATCGAACCATCTCGATTCATAAACTACCCTACATCGTAAAATAAAATAAGATTAGACACCAGCTGCCACGCCCCCCAAGGAAGGGGGGTGCAACAAGCCAGCCATCGAAGGAGCGTAAGAAACAAAAAAGGGTTATAAAATACAAAAAAAAACGCCATACAATGCCCATGGCTCAATGCATCCTCAAATGCCCTGCTCATGCTCACGTACGATACGATACTGTGACTGTGACTGACGTTTTTCTTTGAAAAAGACAAAAACCAACACCCCAAAATCTTCCTCCTCTTTTCCAACTCCATCGTCTCATCTCGTCTCATGATGACTCAATGAGGAAGGGATGGTGCATCGGCGCAATCTAACAGTCGTCGTGGGCTTGCGTCTGACCGCCGCGGCGCATGAACCGCCGTACCAACTTCCTAGTAAACCACTCCGGGTAGACGGACTCGGACTCTGCAGAGGCGGTAGAGCGAGCGCACCGCGTGTGTGGCGCCGGCGCATCGTCGACGTCAGTCTTGTCAACCACGACAAACTCACCACCAACTCCATCCTCGCCTGCCGCTTCGAACTCGGGAGTCGCAGTGCGGCGCGCCCTCCTATCACTGCCATCGCCGGCCGGCGTGGGCGTGCCATCCGAGACCTCCGTAGTGGGCGTGCTGTCCGAATTGGAGTTCCCCGTGCTGTACGAACCTTGGGAACCGTCAGAGCTATCGGTGCCCCACGAGCTACCGCTCCAGCTGTCAGAGCTGTCCGAGCTGTCCGAGTAGTACGGGCTGAAGTCTGGCGGGGAATTGCGGCCGTCTTGACTGGCGATGAATGCGTCCCAGTCGGCTTCGCTGGCTGGCGGGTCGGTGCCTGCGCCGGCTGCGGGGCCTGTTTGCGGTGGCCACCAGGGTTGGTCGGAGGACTGGGGTGACGTTAGTTTGTGTGCGTACTCACGGATTTGCGCTGGTTGGTGTGCTTTGCTCTGTCATGTGCTACGCTGTGCGGGGGGTGGGTATGAGAATAATTCAGGGGTGCTTTGAGGAAGGTGATTGGCTGGTAGGTGAAGTGGAGGTAGTTCGATGATGGTGGGGAATTGGTAGGTGAAGAAGTGTGTTGTTGAGAGTCGTATTACGGATTCGTAAGGGTTGACTTTCGTGTCGTGTGGTGATATGTTGGATCGAACTGTCGGCTTTGCGAGATCGACCAGAAAGACAGCGGACTCCAGTTTCCAGAATAGGTTGTAGTCGATAATTCCATACACGTTTTTGAAGAGCATTGAGACGTAGGGTATCAAGAAGGTCAACCATCACACTCTCTCAATCAGCTAGTCTCATATTAGTCATGCTGACAGGGGGCAAGTAACATGATATGACTTACCAATTCAGAGCGTGATCCCAGCCAGTCTTTCTCCAGTCCTCGTTGCACTCCTGTCGTCACCTCTCCAATTCATCTAGGATTCGATATGTGGTCTGGGCCGAAGCGCAGCCATACTTACCCATATGCTTACCTTGGTCAAAAGGAAAGATACAAGCACAGTAGAGCACAGAGCAGAGCACAGAGCAATCAAGCACAGTAGTGGAAATTTGGACATACCGTTAGCGGCGTTGGCGACGGGCTCGGGCTCGGACTTGGACTCGGGCTAGGCGAGGGTGAAGGACTTGGGCTCGGGCTCGGGCTGGGAGATGGCGACGGGCTCGGGCTCGGGCTAGGCGATGGTGACGGGCTCGGGCTAGGCGAGGGTGAAGGACTCGGGCTCGGGCTTGGGCTTGGACTCGGGCTAGGCGAGGGCGAAGGACTAGGTGACGGGCTCGGGCTCGGGCTGGGTGACGGGCTTGGGCTCGGGCTGGGTGACGGGCTCGGGCTGGGAGACGGCGACGGGCTCGGACTGGGAGATGGTGACGGGCTCGGGCTCGGGCTCGGGCTAGGCGAGGGTGAAGGACTTGGCGATGGGCTCGGGCTAGGTGACGGGCTCGGGCTGGGAGACGGCGACGGGCTCGGGCTGGGTGATGGACTCGGGCTCGGGCTGGGTGATGGACTCGGGCTCGGGCTGGGTGATGGACTCGGGCTCGGGCTGGGAGTTGGCGATGGCGATGGCGATGGAGTATTTTGATTGTAGACTGCGTTATTGTCAGTATGGTCTTAAGGGACTACAGATGGTGACTGATAGTTACCCTCAAACACCGCAATCCTATTGGAGCCACCACAAGCACTGGTCGGGTCACCACTACAAGCCGTGTTACACTCCGAATCCGGTTGCAACTGGGCTGGCGAGTAGTTGAAGTCGTTGCCACAGCGGCAGTTCACACCGTACTCTGTACCGGCCAATCTGTAGTTACCGGCATCGCAGTGAGCCGTACACTCTGCCCAAGTTATGGTACCTGCACCATTCTGACCGTTCTGCCCAGTCTGCTGGGAAGCGCTGAGCAGTCGAACGAATGGCGAACCGCCATTGCCAGCAACGTAACATCCGATGTAGGCATGTCCAGCTGGTGCCGTTTGATTGTTCGGTTGCTAAGAGCTAGTCAGTACGCTGCTCAATGCAGTACGTTAAACGACTGTGCTCAATGTGCTCAAAAGCTCTGTGCTCTGCAAAGAAAAACATAAGAGAAAACACAGGAAAGCTGCAAGTTGTGAGTTGTTGACATCAGCGCCAGTACTCTCGCACTGTTGCTTGTGTTGATAACAAGTTCAATCGATTGCTTAGAGGTGCAGGAAATAGTGGATTCACCACTATTGCCTTACTGTTAGGGGGGTCGGCGATGGCGATGGAGAAGGCGATGGAGAAGGCGATGGAGATGGCGACGGCGATGGAGATGGCGACGGCGAGGCTTGTCTTTCCACAAGAATTTTGCGGCGATGGACTTGGGTCGCATCAATGATGTTTTCCAAGCCAGCTTCAAGAGTATCTTGAGGGAGTTCGGACGCTTGGCCCGCAGCGTCGTTCGACACGACCTCTACACTCGGTGAACGTCTCCAGGAATTGGGCCTAGCAGCAGCTGACGACAAGTAGAGCCCCCACAAAAGGGTGCGCTTAAGAGTGGCCGACGCCATCATGTCGGCGACGAACAAACGCAAAGATAGGTCAACGAGTGTGTCAGTAACGTAAAGACAAGAGCATAAGGGGTGCAAAAGAGTGCAGAGCAAAGACAAAAAATATCAATGCAAGAAGAAACGAACGAGATGGCACAAAAGATCAGACATTGTGGCCGATGTGGGTTATATGCGATCGTACTTTCTGCAGATCACTGGCCAATGTCAAGCCCGGAATGGAATTCAGAGACGCGAAGAATTCGAAACATATCACGATTGAAGTCTAGCATTCATTGCTCAAGTCTCTCCTTGCGCATTTGACGTAGATTGACAGTCAAGGGTGCAAAAGTCCAGAATCACAATTCATTGTGATTGGGTGCAAGGGAGATGTTGTTGCGCATTTGGCGCCAAATTCCCTGGAAGAATGGGTCGGATATGAGCATGCATTCCTGAGAAATTCTGTACGCTGCAGAGCATCACCACCTCCTATCCCTTGAATTGACTCTCTCCATCGATTTTGTCAATTGTTCCGTGCCCCACTGATTGTTCTTTACATAGCTCTTCAACTGGCTGCACTGGCTGCACTGCCCCACGGTCTCGCCCCAGTACCACATCTCTTCTAACAGCCAGGCGAAGAGACAGTGTTGGTGAAAATCGTGCCCACATTTCTCCGAAATAATATCGGGTCTCTCTGCCTGATGCTGTGCGGCCAGTAGAGTGAAGGTGTTCTCTCCGCGCATCATCGCGAATTTCGCGAATGTTTGGTTGCAGCGAAGCTTGCAAATAACACAAACGGCGTCATCGCGCTCGTGAAAGCTAAGGGTTTGGTAAACTTCATCGACATGCATAGCAGGGAGAACTATCGCAGGCGTGTCTATGCTCAATGGTGACAGTCTGCCTGTGGCTCGGTGGAAGTTGTACATGATACAGCATTCGCCTGCGAATAACTCGCGACGACGCCGACGTTCGTCTGACTTGCTGAATTCTTCGAGGTTATTTGGGCGTCTGGGTTGGTAACTACAGTTTAGTGAGCGTTCTCAATAGTCGGGGCTTACGAACCGGTGCGGAGGAACCATCCTCAGGGTCTTAGATCTTTCTTGTCCTTTTGCAATGTTGTTGTTTGTATTTCGGTGCGGATTAGCTTTATCGATTGATGTACCCTAAGTTTTTGGGAAGTCACACTGGAGCGTGCCTGCTAGATGAACGAACAGTGAAGCGAACATCACTTGACATCCAACTTCAAGGGCGATCTGCATGGCACTGACTGAGTAGAATATTGATTGATATTTCACCTGTATATGGCACTGTCACGAATTTTCCCAGGTTACCCTTCACGCAACCGGAACCTAGGAACCCACTGGGCCGGCTTTCTATCACTATAGCCATGATCGTTAGTCTTAAGAAGATGCCTAAAAGACAATGAGTATATTGGCATGTCCATGAATGTGTCTGATTGACTTACATGTGGCAGGATGTCAGCTTCTCTGCATCATCACTTCTTCCTGCCTCCCACCTTACGCGGACCTCCGCCAAACGAAGCGGGGCCTTTGGCCAACTCGTCCTCACTCTCACTGCTATCTTTCCGAGCCTTGGCGTGAGACCTCTGATGTGGCATGTTCCAGCCTGGCGCAATGATGTCAGGATCGCTGTCGGAACCAGGCTCCTTGTCCCATTGGAGATGAAGTGGGGTGCGCTTCGGCTTTGCTTGCACAATTCGAGTCTGCGCACGCGTGCGAAGATACACAGTGCCATGATCATCAGGGTCTGAGAGTTGGTCGTCAACCTCAGTTTGGTTGTTGTTGCTGTTGGCGACCTTGGTCTTGGTGGGCGTTGGCTTTAATTGATGCACTGGCTTTGCAACGCCTGCCATGGCCTTGCCGTCTTTGAAGTGTCGCTTAGTGGCAGCCCCCTTGCCGGACACAGCCTGATGACATGTAAACATAGCATTATAGAGTTTCTTGTATCTGCCGCACCTTGAGAGGCGCTACATCGGGCTTCGCGAGCTCATCCGTGCTTGAAGAATCGCCATCTAGTCACGAGTCAGCTGCTGCACTTAGAGTAGTATAGAAGAACACTTGCCGTATCCCAGATCGCCTCGCTTGATGCCCAGGCTGTTCGAGTTCCCTGCTGGCTGCAGATTGTTCTGGACAGCTGTCATCTCCTTCTCAATGGGATTGACGGTCTTCCGCGGGGCCATGTTGGGTTGAGCTGGAGTTGCAGGCGTAGCTGGCACCAATTGAGTCAGATGCCGAAAGGTAACGCGCGCCTAGACTACAAACCTGGATTGGGAAGGGGTTGTTGGAGCTTCAGGGCGGTTGTTAGTGGGCCGGTGTAAGGAAGCGGGGGCAGCGAATGGGCGCTTTTTAAGTTCGATGTGGAGATGGGCGGGAGGTGCAGCGTCACCCGTGAACATATCTGTTTCTGTCGAGCGACGGAGATGGGCAGTCAGAGGGAAGGCGCCAAGAACGTACTGCCAGCATATCGAGCATGTACTAGCCGGTTCTGAGAGGACAATGAATGGCAAGTCATAAGCTGGTGCGTGAATGCTTGCTTTTGTTGTGGAAAACTTGCATACTGTTTGTCGCGGTGTGTCTGGTTCTGTAAGCACATATAGTCAACGCAAGTGCGTGTATGGAACCCCATCACGAGCATCACGCGGAACACGGGTGACCGGATAGTGATGGTGTTGATTCGTGCATGTGTGTCTCGTGTTCTTTCCGCCTTTTGATACCTCTAGTGCAGCAGCAGCACAGTTTCAAGAGCAATGTCGTTACTTCATACTCGTAGATTTCGTTCAAATCACCGGTACATGGACTACAACTCGTCCTTGCTGACGCCGTCGATGGATACGAGTTCGGTCTCAAAGACTGCCCTGTGTTAGCCCATTGACATAAAGGTTAAGCCACTGCGTGGAAATTACTCAGGACGCTGTTAGCGGGGATAGGACCAACTCCTCGACTTCCGTAAGCCCAGTCAGGTTGGATTGTAAGCTTTCGCTTCTCTCCCGGGCACATATCCAGTAGCCCTTGATCCCATCCTTTGATGACCTGTCCTTGTCCAACAGTGAAGCTCAGTGGCTGCCCGCGGTTGTACGAGGCGTCGAACTCGCTGCCATCACTCTGGAGGGTTCCTATGGAGATATAGAGTCAGTGAGTGTACTCAGGAAGGGAATAATGGATGCTGGTCACAGTCGACTCTACCACTCTGATCGCGATATCGCTTAGACAGTATCCCAGAATCAGACCAGCACTCCCAACGACCGTGTATCCGTGCTTACGTACCGCGATAGTGAACGTTAACCTTGTCACCTGCAACCGACTTGCGTTGGCACTCGACTGGCTCGGTGACCTCGGTCTTGAGAAACTCTGTACCGCTGTATTAGTGGGAGCATTAATTCGGGAAGGCATTGCGGGTACCGTTGTTGATGATGGCAAAGGCAGCCGGGACAAAAGCGAGTACTGAGATAAGCTTCATTGTGTAAAGTCGGTTGTGAATTGGACTGTGGGCACTGCGTGGGATGGGCGACGCAGTTGAAGACAAGAGATGACGTTCAAGGGCCTGAGGCTTTGTGGGGAAGATGCCAAGCCACGTTCCTGACATCTATCGGGTGCAGAAATAAGCGGAATTTCTTGGCATGTTCTGCGCGTCGCGCGACCTTCTCATGATATTCACTTCCTAGCAACGTGAGTAGATTGCCTTGGATTTGCTAGGGAGACCTATAGTAACCTAAGGAATCCTACTTAAGAACCTAGGGTCTTATTATTACGCGGTGGTGGAGTTATAGAGGGTCTGTTTCTCGAGGTTCTTGGCTTACTAAGCAGCGACCCACTGACTATAGCTTAAGCTTCTTGCACGTAGAAAGTATTTTATTAAATAACTCTACTACCACATAATATTAAGACCCTAGGCTCTTGAGTAGGATTCCTTAGGATACAATGGGTCTCCCTAGTAAATCTAAGGCAATCTACTCACGTTGCTGGGAAGTCAATATTATAAGAAGGTCGCGCCACGTCTCAAAAACTGTGCCAAGAAATCCCGCTTATTTCTGCACCTGATAGATGTGGCTTGAAATGCGGATGCCCGGGGCTGTGATTGGCCGGGATGCCGAGTTCATCTCACCTCCATCTGCCTCCACCGACGATACCGCCCAGGGACCTACGAGGAAACCTCCCTAGAGCCAGTCATTATGCTCCAGACTACACCCTAGAGCCTCCGGTCTACCGGATCACGTGCGGCTAACATCTTCGATGTCCCTAGATCAACTGCAACTTCCGCACACAGAACATCTGGTGCCAAGCCACCTTTCCTGATGGTACCTGTCCTCTCTTGAGCTATATTCTCGGTATGGGATCGACAATTTTGTTCGAGCAGCTGAGATAGAAACTATGAGGAAGACCGACATCCTCCACCCGTGCTCACCGGCTGCTAGGATTTACACAATACTGAGCTTCACGTTGTCTCACCTCACGCCGTATGTGTATAATGTGGCGTCGGCCAGTCGGCCTCTTCCTTAAATATACTCTGCCAAATGTATGCCCTTTTCACAACGAAACCCGAACAACCCTATTACGACCTCAAAACCATTCCTCTGAAGCCTTACCCTGTAACTCTTTGTGTCCTAGACTCTTCAATCATTTCTCGACGAAGTGAGGAACAACGCTCCTACTAACATTGAGTACCGAGGGTACCAAAAGGCTCGCGAAAAAATCTCAAATACGATCTCAGCTCCGAACTACGCTCCAGATGTGTTAGCAGCACGCGCTGTTAAGAGGGAAGAATCAAACCAAACCATTGGTGAACATCTTGATGAGTTCGAGTCTTTTCGAGATGTCAACCTATGCACGTTCGACGAGCTCGTACAGATGATTTTCGAAGCTTCTCTGAAGGGCAATCTCCGAACACTACAATCACCCGCTGTTTCCTTAGCTGGTAGCGCGGGTAATGTGAGGAAGCCGAATTTGACCATTCGAAAATTGGCTAAGGAACATACTGATTCGGCCGTTTATTCACATCATTATAGTGAAGAAATCTGGGCTCCTGCGACACAAATACAGATCACCCCGAATTCTTCTATGATTCAAACCGGCGCTATAAGTCGATTATCAACCAAACCTACGCCAGGGGTGTTGCGACCCAATCACCTCTCCGTAATCAGGTGATGGACTTCGATTCTGAATCAGACGATATCCAAGCTTCAGATGAGGAAGCAGTATACGAGGAAGACCGGTTCGATGAACCTCCTTCTATCTACGGGGTTCATGGACGTAACGTCGAAACCCTACAGTTCAATAGCCGCAAACTCAAAAGACCCATCGAGAATGACGGTTAGCAATTCAAACAGCCCTCGGGGAGTATGTAGTAGAGACTGCAACTGGCTCGAGTGACGAGGAATCCGAGCAACGACCACGGCCCCAGTCCTGCCGACCTGTATCGGTTCCTGAAGAAGATGTGCAGATGATAGAACCTGCATAGCGAAGACAGTTAAACCTGGCAGATTTGAATGAACTTCTCTCGCTTAGACTACGTATCGATCAACAGGGATCTCATGCCAGGCTGGGGTGCGAACGTCGACGCTCTTCTTCTTGCGAATGGGCTCAATACGAGACGTTTTTTTTTTTGTATAGAAGCTGACATTTAGGGCCTCCTCTGTGAACTCGGAAATCCTCAATCCTACGCTCGGGCATCGAGAGCATTCGATCGGAGTCTCGAGATCGATCACTCAATGTCCACTGTATTTTTCGAAAGGGCACCTTCTACGAATCTACGAAGATGTCAGATGTCTGCAGCTATAGAGGAATGTATTGTTCTTTCTACTGGATTTTATTACGTGGAAGTCTGCACTGCTCATCATGAAGATGTCTATAGAATATCGCCTCTACCCATTCTTATTCATGTCGAACTCAAATTCAAAATCATCGTTTCTCAAACGTTCAATTGGTTTTTTTGCGAGATCGTGCTATTTATGATGAGACTCGTAATCCCATTTGCGTGCATCTACTGCGATCGCTTTTTGTGGCATCAATGAAAGGCCGGTTTACTCTAATGCAGCGGCTTGGCGATGTCTTCTGCGATTCTCTTGCAGGACTTTGGGGCGTTCTCGGCGCCTGTGCACTGCGATTTCATGCTACATTTATATACTTCAACCCCATTCTCCAAGGCTGCGCAGACCCGCACGACAAACCCCGCAACCACCTTCACTTTTCCGTCTCAAGTCCCAGTCCACCATCTGATCTCACCGCGTGCGAATTACCAAGTCTTCTATATCAAGCTATCTTGAGCTTAACCAACTACACTACAAGTCATCTAGATCTGTCTCGCTCCCTTTCGTAATCATGAGTCGAACGAATTGGAGGGATCAGAGTTATGCAAGAGACATGGAGCAGAAGCAGGCACAGAACGATAAGCGGACGGCGTTACTTGCGAAGATGCAAGCAGAGCGTGCGGCAAAGGGCCATCCAGTGACGCGGAAGCTCGAAATGCCTACTACTATGGTTGGTCGTATCGATGAGAACAACAACATTGTAAGTGCACAGTCAAGAGTTCTAGATACATTTACTGACTCGTCAGATTGATCCAGAGACCGACTTAGGTGATACTCACAAAGATTCTGAGACGACTTCGAACCCAGCAAACCGACCCGCAAAGATCACTGCTACCAATATTCTCTCGGGCCCTCGCAAGCGCAAGTCCGACTCAGGCGAAGATGAACTTGAGAAGAAGGTCAAGGTATGTTCTGCTATACTTCCGAGTCACTCCATGTTCATTAACGCCCGCTAGATGAGTGACCAAACCTCCGTCAAGACTGTCCCCTCCAAGAATCCAGTACCCAGCAATCGCAGGTCTACTGGTCGAACCGTAAGATTGGGAGCCATGACTTTGACCGACTCCCCATCTCAGGTTCTTCCTCAAGCGCAGATGAATGAGCTCGGAGTGGCTTCCACGAAAAGGAAGTCGCCATCCGGCGACGCCAACTCCGAAGCATCATCCCCTCCAGAGTCTGACAATACGACATCCACCAAGTCTCGGCCCCTTCCAGAGCCAAACAAATCCATTCAAGCCAAGCCTAAAGCTACTGCTCAATCTAAACCCCAAGGTGAAGACGACAATGCCACCGCTACCACCTCCAAGCCAAGATTCCTTAGATGGGAAATCAACAAACGCACCGGCAAGGAGCAGGCCATCTTCACCTTGCCCGTAACCCGAGAGGAGAAGAAGGCGGCTAAGATCAAGCGTCATGCCGAGTCCATCAAAGAGCGCAATCGCCGTCGGAACGAGAAGGCCAGGGAGAAGGAGAAAGCTCGTCAAGCTGAAGCCGCATCAAACAACAGCAAACCGCCGAATAGTGACCTAGAGGACGGGGAGATCGAAGAGAGTGATTTGGACGATGGATATGGAATATCTGATCTTCAGCGTGGCTCTCGCAATCCGACGCATGGCAAGGGCAACCAAATCCGCTTCCCAACCACCGCTTCCGATGAGCCAAAGCCTGTTTACGAGAACTATCGACAACGAGACTATGAAGATCCCGGTCCTGATCCTAAAGCAGATATTGCCAAGAACCTGTATGATCTCTACTAGGTGAGCGGTTCCTCCATACCTGTGCAATCTCCTTCTGATGCTTACAGGGGATCTGGTCTACACCTGGTGATCAGTCATGAGCTACGAGAGACGAGTGACAAGCTTCCTGTCGCTATTGTCTAAGTGTTCTCGATTCCTTACGAAGATCGGTCTCGGAATCACTTTGCCACGACCTTCATCACTGTACAAAACCTTGACGAAAGAAAAGGCACATCTGGAGAAAACAGCTGCGGACGAATCTATGGATACCCTGCCACTTACAGATCTAGCGAGAGCGCTGTGTAGATCGGCCAGTCTGTTTGCGAGATTGCCTCAAAACTAAGATTGGACGATATTTCTCACTGTATTTGGCCCAATTTGTCGCGAGCCCCGCACCACATAAGGAGTAATAAATGTCGGTGTTCGTCAGAGTTTCAAGATTGAGCTGTCTGTTGAGGTATAAGTCCGGATGGTTTTGGTGATGATCCATGGTTCCCTGCAATACTTCATGATGGCGCAACATTGGTCCGAAGGCAAATTAACCATCGTATTTCGCATACACTAATGGTACCGATATCATCATGTCTAAACGTTAAATATTTCACTGTACGATCACTTTAAGATAATTATATATTGTGTGACGTGAATCCCATCTTCAAGCAATTTTGATCGTGACTAACAGTCGAAGCACCAAGGACGAGTACATTCAATGTGTCTACACAATACGGACACTTTAACCAAATCACGACGCGACTCTTTGGATCAAAGTGTCTCCAAATCAAAAGCATCTGCCTAGCCTCGAATTCGCATCAAATTCTTCAACGTTGCTCGATATCCTACTTAGCGACGAGTACCACATTGATCAATTCTGCAACAACTCCTTCAGACAATCCACCTTTTCAGCTACCGGTCCCCACATCTCACCATCACAATGGGCCGCCTTGTACGTGGAACTAAGACAGCTGAAAGCTTTGGAAACCGCTTCACCGAGCGCACACTCGATACCCGGAACGAGCAAAAGACGAAGCAAAAGTACGCTCTAGAAAGGCTCAAAACCAATCGCGCCGCGAAGACTGCGACGGACGCCTCCGAGCAAGACTTTAGTCCCGACCATGATGAACGCGTGCAACCCACCGGCGTCCACAAAAACATCCAAGAAACCATCTCGCGCTACAAATTCAAGCGCTTCCAAGACAAATTGCGTCAAAAGCTCGACAGAAAAGTCGACCTAAAAGCCATCAAAGTCATGCTCTTTAAGTCGAAGTCGCCTAAACCGCCTTTCCGCGTTGTCACCGAGAACAATGGAGTTGTTGTGGCGAAGCGACAGCTGCCCAGCGAGGATTACGACGATCAGCAGTGGATACTGATCAAGCACGAGCGTGACGTCGCCAGGAATCCGTTCAGCAATAACACCGTGATTAAGTGGCGCAGGTTGGATAAATTGAATGTGGTGCGTAGTAGAATGGTTGCTACGTACAAGGCGAGGCATACTGAGTTTCAGCGGTTAGATGGTTCGCATGGTGTGTTTCAGTGGGATGGGTATGGGATGAATAAGCCTTCGAAAGACGGGCAGAAGCTGCAGAATGTCGAGAAGTTTCCGGCTATTTTCGAGGACATCAGGTTTCCTTCGAAGGCTGTTACAGCAGGTTTACCAAAACGCAAGGGTACTATAAGGCCACCGACTCTAGCACCTCCTGCTCCATCTACACACGCTTCCCGCGCTGCTGAAAAGTCCAGGAACAAGCGGACGCACGCAGCAGCCTTCATACACCAACCCGTGTCCACTTCTTCTCCGGTCCCTCAGAAGAGGGCAAAAGTACAGCATCTTCCGCCTGGACAGCCTTCGAATAGGTATAAGCTCTCACAGGCCAAGAGCTGTAAGTCTCCACACAACCCCAACGACAGTCGAATGAAGGTGCTCGCGAAAGCCCCAATTTCGAGGAACGACAATAAGCCAATAGTCCCTCAACGTCGAGCAGCAGGACCCTCTAAGATACTCCAAGGCTCTCTTCCCCAAAAACGAAAAGGGAACGCCGATACTAAGCTTCGAGACGAAGCCTTTAAGCAAATGCTTACCACACCTGCAAAGTCCATGCTGGCCAACAAGTGTGGGGACGCCAAGTTCTGGTGTCAGAATCCTAGGTTCTTGAATCCGAAGATCCGGAAAGTGAAGGTTTCGAAGACGAACTGAGACAAATTCGATAATGCAGGTATTCGTGCACGAGATTGCGTTGAGAAGTATGTCAGGATGAACACTGTGGCACCTTTAGGAGAGAATAAATGGGCGCTTGAGAAGCATGCTGACTTTTACGGGAGGCGTTAGTGCTCCTGAATGAGCCACTACCATTTTGGGTATCTATATCTGGAGCTGCTTGTTATTGTGTATCTGGGAATGTGTTTGACTTTTGTTTGCGATTGTTGGCTTGATGTTCTCAAAGAGATTGTGGTATGGAAACATTCTCGGTTTGCATTGAGTGTTGTGATAGTCAGAGAATAACCCATCTTCCATTGCATTATCTATTAGTTAATGTCACTGTAGGCTTATGGCTTGGTACTCAGCAATGGATTCGAAATCACCAGAACGGGTATATATCATCATTGTGCTATTTGGGTGTCTCAGCAGTAATAACATGTTCTATCCGGAATGTATTGTGCAATGCTTGGACTCATCTTGAATGAATGTATCGGACCGATGGCATTGATTCTGAGTGTGTTGCGTGTCCTAGGTCGCTATAGCGTCACGCAGATTCTCTTCTTTCTTCAGTAGACTTAGGCAGATCGTGTGTCGTCAACTTGGGAACTTCAATTAAGCCCGATTTAATTACTCTCTCAATTGCGCACTGAGCCGTGCTTAGCGAAGATGTATTGTTCATAGCACGGTTATCGTGGCGGCTAGGTACGTGATTCTTGTCTTTTAACGTTATTGTCACAATACGTGAATGTTATTCACTCACACAACCCTAAGACACAATAGCCTCACGGCTAGCGGCTTGGAGTGGCGTTCCTAATCGTTTGGGGTCTAACTCATGAGACACTTCAAATATAAACCTTCCGCACCCAAAAAACCCACATCAACTTGAACACTCCGATCTCCACTGCCGCCAGTCTTGACTTATCTCAATCTCTTCATACCTAACATCTACGCCTCTATCAAATCGACAAAGATGTCTTCAGAAGGTATCTCAGCATCCCACGGCACTGATGTCCCGTCCCCGATTTCGGTATCTTCTCCTCGACCTGAGTCTCCCGTCACACAATTGGGCGCTACGGTTGGAGCCTCAGTCATGACAGCGCAAACTCCCTCTAACAACACTTCTGCCATCCATGAAGTTGGAGAGATTGACACTTTTAAGGTACACTCCGCATCTTTTTCAAAAATTCTTACATCTGACAACATTCAGGCCGTGGATCATGGAGTCTCTGGGGATACCATCATGACACCGACAGCATCTCCAGCTCGTGCTGATCCAATGACATCCGTAAGTTCGTCTTCAGGATGCAATCATACGCTTAGGCTAATACCTATATCAAAGAAGAAGATGTCGATCGATCCGATGACTTCGCACGAGACCTATCCTGTCCCAGCAAAAGCGAAGCCCAAGAACCCGAAGAAAGCTGAGCGAAAGCGCATGCACGAAGACTTTTCTGAGTGCGACAACAATACGATTGGAGCAGATGACAATGGCAATCCGGAGCCAAAGCGATCCAAGATGAGCGACTACGTTTCGATTGAAGGTTCCCGCTATGATGAACCGGACATTGACTATGCTAGATTCACGCCCAAGTCATCTGGCGCGAAGAAGGGACCACCTAAGAAAAAGTCTCTCGTAGACTTGATCGATAAGTGGGACAAGGAGCCAAAACCCTACAAGGGACTTTACAATCATCAACTCAATCCATACTCCTCGGTACGGACGGGACCTCCGAAGCCCAAAGAGCAAGAGCGTGATCTTGGCCTTCCGACCGCAAATCCATTCTTGCCGCGGCATATGCGCTACGAGTTGCTTCCGGAGAAGAAGTCCACCACCGAGGGTACCGGTCGTCGCTGGGAGCAGGATCCCAATGATAACAATATATACCGAAAGCGCCACCCCAAGAATGCACCACGAATCATTGTGCCCACGGGCTGGGTCACGCTTTCTGATCTCGAGTTTGACATGGAAGATCACATCTTGTACCCCCAGTACTCACTCGAAGACATCGACGAGGAGTGGTACATGGTCACCATGCGAAAGGGCATGACGGATGCTGAGCTTGCAGAAGTCCGAAAGGCGAACAAGGAGCAGGCTAAGCTGCGCAAGAAGGCCGAGACCAAGCGCAAGCGAAACGGAGGCGGTGCTCGCCCTACTCGTCGACGTACTTTCGCCAGCACTTAGGATGTATGGATCTCGTCGACGTTTTTGGATCTTCGAGGTTTGACAGGGCTTCGTCTTGGGATCGCATAACCGTATGCACGAACTTCCCCATGCACGAGCATACGTGGAGCCTGCCACCTCTTTTCCTACGAGATTTATCCTTTCGTCCCCCCAAGATTGTTACCAGACTGCTTCACACAAGTTATTCTGCAACCCTTATTCTTTCTCGAGTTTATTTGGCATTCTCCATTTCTCTTTGGGTATCGGCCAGTTAGACCATGCCGTGTACTCCATTGCCACCGACGGTGCATGTGGCTCAGAGCTGAGCTCGTTGGATCTAATGGCAACGGGGCCTCATGTTATTTCACTGATTCATTTCGTATTTCAGGAACTCATTTCACAGATTTAGAGCCTTCCCCTTTTCTGTGTGGTTCTTCAAAGGTTAGAGATGTGGTGGCACTCCGGCTTCGGTTGATGACTAAGCCCCCTGACTGGGTCTGTCCCAGCCAATTCAGGCGATGCCGCACAATGTCATCATATTACGGCTCCTGGAATTCGTTTTCGGTACCCAGGAGAGGAAAACAGGGAGAATAGAAAACGTATACAACTTTCTTGTGGCCTTGATACATAGCCTCTCGCGTTGCCTGCTTCTCCCCATGTAAGCGATTGACCCATCCACTTTCGCAGCGTTATAACTCACAACGTACTAAGAATTTAGCTTTATAATTTAAGAGGTATAACAACGCGTATATAAAGAGTTAAGTTAGCTATTTATATTAAGAGAATTTGTAACTAGGTAAGTAACGTTGCGGTGTAGAAATGTGATGTTCTCGCTTACATCCGGAGAAGCAGGCAACGCGGGAGATAGCGTCACAATTGCAATTGTACGAAGTTTCAGGCTGGTCCGCAATCGAAATGTCATTACTAGCCTACAGCTTCAGAGATTGTCATCTAAATGGTTCGGTGCTTGTTAAAATGTGCGTTCTCGGGTTACATGGTGAGATCACTATTGACCTACAATGTCTTCCCAACGTCACTGTGCAATTTGGGCTCCGCCTTCGGCGGCCCTGTGACAATAGCAATAAGGCGCCATGCTAAGACTACGAGCTCACGATGCTTCGCACAAAACCGGCCTTTCTCTTCCGCCTCCCTCGCTCCTTCCCTTTCTTTCAACCCCCAACCTTAGACCTTGGGCCATCCGTGACCCTTCGTTTGTGCCTCACACTTGACTACTCCCCACTCCTTTACTGAAACAACTTCCCCTCACTCATATCTGCTTCTCGCACTACCTGTCCTTCTCCTATCCCCTTGAACATGGAGCCCCCGCAACCCCAGGCGAGCTCGAGAAAGCGCCCCGCAAACACTCTTCTCGAGCCATACCAGGACAAGCGTGTTCGGACTGATGGGTACTCTGCTCCTATCGGCTATGCTCATGGACATCCTCAGTTCTATGGACAGCCGGTAAGCCAACTGTGACGTGCGAATACTATACATTCTGGTGCTAACTAGACAAAAGCCGAGTGTGCACGTAACCCAGGGAAGTCCAGCAACGTGGTTCGACCAGGTGGGCTCCCCGTATAGTAATCTTTCACAATGTCCCGATCTAATATATCCTCTAGTCGACCCCTGCACTTTCCGGTCAGAGTGGGTCACAGCGTGTCAACGGCGGTAACTATTATGTGAACAATGTAAGGTGGCCTTGAAACTAAACTCTAAACATTGTAACCTGACATTGTAGGTGGCTGCTCAACACCATCCATATGCATTCGGAACACCTGGTGTATATAGTGGAGCAATGAGCCACGCTTCTGGTGGCGCTCAGGGTGCGCAGGGCTATTTGGGTTCAATTCCATACACAGTCTCCCAGAAACAGGTTTATCAGGTAAATTGGACTTGTTGATATTTCATAATCTCAACTAATGCTTCCAGGCTCCCTCTATGGTCCCCGTGGCTCCTGATAACGGGTTCTACGCCACCCCTACCTCGCAGAGCAGTGCATCTCCAAACAAAACAGCCGTAAGCTCATGACCCTCAAACCCCGTTGCCGATGGCAAACGCTGACTCAACACAGAAGTCTATACCACCAAATCGTCGACCATATGCCCACTCCATGACACAGCCTCAAATGGGCGTACCGGTAGTTGACATGAAAGCGATTCAGGCCCAATATGGTGATTATCGAAACAGTTCCAATGCTTCCCCGAGTGAGCCGAATCGTGGACCAACACAAGATCATGCCAATCAAAACGCAAGCAACTCCAATGGAGGTGCAATGCCAAGCCAAAACCCGCATACCAATGGCCACGGCGGGCAAGAAGTTCCAGTCACGATGACGGAGGAACAGAATATCTGGATGAAACAGTTCGATCGAAACCTCCGCGAGCAGGCCATCCTGCGCTCTGACTTTGTGCCGGTCGAACTGAAAGCGATCGAGTCGTTGTACAAACAAGATCAGATTCCCATGCTTCCGCGGGACTTCTATCGAATGCAAGCTCTGACCAAAGACCTGCAACACAATTGCGCGCATGTTCTTACTACACTTGGATGCATGCTCCGCAGCCGGCGACATTCTGGAGCGAATTTGAAAGTTATATGGCAACTTATGCTCGTTTTCAGCGAGAATGCCTGTCGCAAGGTCGCGGCATGGATGCAGCAAAACCACGGGATATCATGTACACCCGAGCTCAGACAGGTTGCAAGTGAGGGATTAGAGCCACAAATCTTGCTGCCAGCCTACAAGCAATTTCTGGGCTGCCAGTTCAACCTACTTAGGGAGTATACTGCGGAAGTTACCAAAACCTTCGGCAACTCCTATTGGAACATGAAGCCACAGCAGCGCTGGTGGTTGTACCGGGAATACGAGTACATCGAGAAATTGAAAGTTACAGAGGCTCCTGCTATCAATTTTGACATCCCGGACGAACCATATCGGGGCTCGTTCGACTTCGAAGGCGGATACCCATATCGATTACCCGATATTCTCAACATGCGGACATATACCCCAAACGTTAGACTCGAGCATCTCAAATTCTTCAAGGAATGTGCCTCGGATTTGTTACAGACAAATCCTTCCCACCCGGACTTCGAGGTCATGTGGGCGCAGCTCATACAATACTCTTGTACGCTCTGGAATTGGGAATGTGAACATTACTCACAAATTCCTGGGATCTCTCCGGATACCAAAACAGGGTATCTGCGTATGAAGCTCCCTGTGCCAGAATTGCAGTCGGTACCACAGACCGCAGTCGAGACCATGACCCAGTCAAAACCACCGGAGCAAGCAATGAATTTGGCAGAGACCCAGTGGTACCAGCAGCAGACACAGAATTCCCATGCAGATTTGGGAGACTTGGGCGTGCAGCAGATGTCGAATGAACCGGTACCAGCGTCAACACCTGTCCCCCCAGGTCCCCAAACCATCGAACCTGCCGTCAGCAGCAGTCCACAAAGCGAACTGCCCGTCGCGGTCTTAGATGTTACTGGCACCACAGCTACCTCCTGGCAAGATCCCCAGGTCTCATCAGACACGGAGAAGGCTGTCTTTGCAGCTGAGAATCCAGTTGTTGACGATCCCTGGGATGAGGAGCTCTTCGGCGAAGAGAACCCAGCGCCTCTTGAGACCGGGTCCATTCAACCACCACTTGGAGAGCCTACCACTCCGATCATCAGCAACATCCATGCCCCAGGTCCTAAGCCATGGGTTGTTCCAGCTGACAGCCGGAAACGGCGTGACTCTGCGTTTGCGAAGCTGACCCCTCCATCTACCGGCAGCCAGGAACTTGTAGCGACTCCCGCTGGCACTCTTGCGCTCTCTCCAACACCTGATGGAAGTGCAACCGCTCCCACGAAAGGGAAAGGACAAAAGTTAGCACAGCCTCAAGGTAGAAAGCGTCGGGTGGATGACGCACAGTTGCAGCAGCCAGAAGCTCCAACTCGGAAACGAGCAAAGAAGGAGCAGCCATCGAAAGCTGGCAAGACCGCAGTTGGTGCTGGTCAAGGGCAGCAACAACCACAACCCACGAAGAGCAAGCTCAGCACAAACTCTGCTTCCAAGCCTATCGATTTGACGCAGGACAACGCTCTAGAAGGCCACGAACAAGCCGAAAAGCCGCCGAGTCGCCGTCCAGATCCTACTTGGGAAATAGGGGCCGTCGAGCAGTACAAAGTGAACCTCGAAGGAACTGGAATATCTGCAGCCACCTATTATAACGAGACAAAGGGCGCAAATGTGAGTGGTCTTGATGCTGCGTTGGGAACTGGTCTAGTAAGCAAATACAACTGGGTGAGGGCGAGCAAAGAGCTTGATAGGAGAAAGATCCCCGTCCCAGAGAAGACACGCGGAGAGATAGCAAAAGAGCGCAACATGAAGATACGTCTCGGTATCGCCGAACCCACTCTAGATGTTTCCCCGCCAAAACCGACAGAGCCTGATTGGAGCAGCCCAAAGTTCAATCCGAACCATCCCAGCTTGAGCGAAAACGAGGCAGACCACACTCGACTGGCTAACGGAAAGTACGAATGTGACCACCCGTGCGAAAAGAAGGATGACTGCAAGCATCCTTGCTGTAAGCCTAACGGAGGTAAACCGTGGAACGAGAAGCGCAAGACAATTCGTAAGAAGAAACAGGAAGCCCTTAAGAATCGCGCTGATGAGCGCACTAAATGGGGATATATGGACGACAGATTCTCTTACGAACACCTTTTCCATGAGACTCCAGCTCAGTATGAAAAACGGGACGGCACCATCTCTCTTATTGGGTATAGCAGCAGTGGTGCCATTTTTTGGAAGCCGAGCAGCAACACTGAAACCTGCTTGACGATACCAGTTTCGGAGATCAAATCAGTCCAACAGAGCAAAGTTCCTACAAAGAAAGACAAGAACGAGGGAGCAATCGTTAGGATCAAGTGGAACTCCAGTGATAACGCGGAGATGACTACGAATTTCGTCATGATAGCGTCTGATATGGCCCACAAGCAGAAAGAAGTCTTAGCTAAGACTCTGGAGGAGTGGCGTAAGCTTCACCAGGCAGCAAAAGAGGCTGAGGAATCCACTCCCGCCGACTCAGCGCATGCAGACGCATCCTCTCACAGGGTCATCACAGAGCAGCAAGCATACTCTGATGACGATGAGAAGGAGGAGGACGAGGAGGACGAGGAGGACGAGGAGGACAAACCATGTGTATATACACCACTCGAGATCATCGATTGAAGAGGGCTCGGTGCGGTGGTCGACAGGTGCTTCTTTTTGCAGTTGGTGGATTTCATCTGCGAGTCAGAAATTGGCACTTATAGTTTGGTCGTTTGGTCGTAATTTTACACTTAGGAGGACAGAGAGCCGGAACATGTTTAGAAGGATTTATGAGCGAGTCTTGTGCTTTATTCTATTTCGACTGCTTAGGGAAGGAGATACTCAATATGCGACACGTGTCCAAGAGTATCAAGAGAGGAGAGACATATTGCTTTATAGAGTATCTGGATTTGTTTGGAGCAGAAAGTTGGTAATTTGGGCAACACGCGCCGGATACAACTAGGCAGTGCTTTGGAAGAAAGATCTATCACCACTATGCATTGGCATTGGTGAGAAAACCATATCGCCATCCTCTTTCTATTGTGAAGAAGATGAATTGCTAACGTTAGGTTTCGCATCTACTTTACTTCGTGATAGTGTCGCGACAGTATTCGTGACTTGACATGGGCCCTGCGTGACTTTAGTCCTATTGTTCCCAATAACACCGTCGATTCTTATTGTGCTTCGAAAGCTTATTGTCGATCCCACAACGCAACCATGTCTGCGTCTCTCATATTATTGACACTTATTGTCGCTCGTTCCACGGATACTGGAGGCAACCAGATTGCACAATAGCGAAACCACGGATCTTCCGCAGACACCCAAGAAACTTAGTATTAACGACCAACTTTATGCAGAGGATACCACCAAAACCTATTATTAAATACCGCCTATTGTGCACTTACGATACTTTAACAGCTCCCCGTCACCCACTTCTGCTCCCAGAAAACAAACACTCCACAACTTCCACTCTCTATCCAGTTCCCGGTATCCACAACTTCCACATCAACTTCCACAACAGTTTCGACTACCACTCTCGACTACCAGTCTACACTCCATCCAACCCACACTCCCTCCAACATCCACAATGGGCTTCAACCGCGGCACCCAGAACATGGACTACATCGTCCTCCAACAAGAGCGTCTCTCCCAATCTGGCGGAAAATTCGCCGCACGCGCCCACGGCTCTCTATACTGGGCCCGAGTTAAACCCTACGGCTCTCGCGCCTACGAGGGCTCCGACGAGCGTCTGCTCGAGGAGTACGAGATGCGCGGCCACTTGAATCCAACGGTTGCCTACAAGAAGACGGCGCCGGCGCCGGCGCTGGCCAGCAAGCCCATGTCCGTGTATGAGCAGATCCATGGAGCGCCTAAGGAGACTGGTGAGGTGAAGATGAATATGAAGGAGAAGAAGCAGCGACACGTCTCGGTCAATGCGGGTGCGAAGAGGGTTTCGATGATGTCTGCCCGCGCTCCCTCCGCGTCTGCCAACAAGAAGAATGCGGTCGTTCCCGCCAAGGCATCCGGTGTCAAGGAGATTGCCCGCCCGAAGAAGACGCTCGGCGTCAAGGATGCTGGAGTGAAGAAGACGACTGCTGCGAAGAAGGTTGTGCCGAAGAAGACTGCTCTCTTGCAGCTTCTTGAGGAAGTCTCGGGTTCTTCAGACTGATGGAGATGACGGTCGGCGGATCTGTTGTGAGTTTTGAGGTCTATACTACGGGTATTTTCTTGCGTGCATGGAATTTTTTGGGTTGAGGTATTGATATGGAATGGATATGCTTATGATTGCAAGGAGAAGCATCCGAGTTAAACTAAGGAATGGAAGGTGCTGGATTGAATGAATGAGATGATACCAGATATGTAGTGACTCCCTCTTCGAATGAAATCACCTGGTGTCTGATTCAAGCAACTAATGAGGGGATATGAAGACATCGGTGAAATAAACAAAATGCAAATAGCCCATGGGATGATCCTCAGAGCCACCAAAACAAGGTAAGAAGACCCAAGTCAAGTCGCCGATGAGCCTTTCATACATTCTTCTCAATTCCACACCTCTTCAAGCAGCTCTCCACACCCTGTGCAATCGTGGCAGGGACGAGGTTCCGATACTTGTCGACATCTGCACCAGGTAGGAACTCCAAGCCCAATGCTAGAGCGGCGAAGTCGTCGTCAAGTTGGAAAAGTGACTCGGCTGGTGTGTTGAGTCCCGGATCTTCATCGTTGAAAGTTGCAATGAAGACCATGTCCTCACAGTCTGGGTTGAACTCAAGATGTAAAGCACCTTGAGGGAACACGGTCATCGAGTATTGCTGGTGCTCGTTGCGAGTTTTACGGACGCCAGTCTCGGATACGAATTCCGTAATCATACGACCCTGACTAGATTAGTAGACGCTCAGGGTTATGGAAGGCGGATTTACTTACCTTGACGACGATAGCAAGCTCTGTAGCACGATTATGGGTATGCGGAGTGTTGAATCTGAAGTATCATGAGCACCATTTCGTCGTACAGGTTCGTGCCAACTTACCCGCAAGGCTTAGTAAAGCCGATTGCAGCGGCGGCACCGTTTCCAACTAAGGCGGGCATTGTCGAGCTGATAGCATTGACTAAAGTGCCGCCCTTCCCCTGTAAGACCGCGCCAGACACATTGGGTGGATTGATAAAGTCGAACTTGAAAGCCTCGTCCGGAAGAAGTGCCGCGCGAGCAACATAATTTGGAGCTGTCTTGAGCCTAGCGAAGAATTCATAGTCTACGCCGGGCAAAGTCGCATTGAAAGGTAGAGCTGGAGGCAGTGGAAACCCTGGGTTGGCTCGCGTTTCTTGCTCAAGGACTTGCTGTACGGGTGATGCCGCACAACAGCCGAGTAGGATTGAACCGAGTGTGAGTGACGATATATGCATATTGCCGTGTATGTAAATATTGATTTTAAGAGACGAGTTGATGTGAAGAAGACAGTACAGGTAAAGGATGGCTAGACCTACAATCGAATTGCTCTCCTATTTATACCAACCGATTGTCGTTCTCCAAGAACGGCTGCTGTCCACCTATGCGGCGCTCCTCGAGTGGCTCGCGGCAAGGTCAAGTCTCGTGGATAATCCAATAGCTGTCATATCTCAGACAACCAACAGTCCAGCTGTCCTCTGACGGTTGAGCAGAACTTGGTTTGGCGTGAATGGTAAGGATATCCTCGCGCGATCCGATCGAGGACAGCCAGAGTGATGCAGCAAGCGTACGATCTAGTGGTCAGAACATCTTTGAGCCTGTATGGAGTACGGCACGGAAATCAGCTTATGGTTCACGCGGATGCGTGAGCGTCAGGAAAAGGCGAGACAGTTGAGGCTGGGGTTCACGATTATACTGCGCACTGATAACGAGTGATCGCGCAGAGGTTTCTCAACAATCTCGTGGCTACCGGTGCGACGGTAGTTGTAGAAATACTTAGGAATCCCTTGACAATTCTAGCTTGGACGTCCATGGCGCCACCTACAGTGCAGTAGCTGCTAAGGACATCTTCTCGTGCCAATGGCTCGACATCAACCCGACTTTCTTGTCGATTTTGAGGTTGGTTATTTCACAGCTTCTGCACTGTTTGTAACCTTCATTGTGCGTTTTGGTGGTCTCACGACTGACACAGTTCTCAGATGCGCTTATGTTCGAGGCACAGGATTAACGCGGCGGTCGAGGCACAGCATCGCGCTCGTGATAAGTCGTCGATTTCGCACAGGGATGAACAATGTGAGTTTGGGCGCGTTGCAAAGTGCGATCGAACAAGTGAAGTCTGATAATGCACGAGCAGTGGAGGTGAGGTTGAAAGTTGGGACCCATAGGTTAGAGGTTAGTGCGTCCGAATGGCCCGTGCACTTTGTCAAACGTCACGAGCGACACCGAAATGACAGCATGTACCTACCTGCATGTCTCCCCAAACGCATGGCGCTTCGTAGCCACCCTTCGAAGCCTTCAGTGCCATTCCACTGTTCGCTTGAATTCAAGTAAACTCTCTACCTTCTTCGCATGGTTCTGGCTGGCTCGGAGAATAGTTCCAAACCCTGTCATACCATCCCGATATCGCTGCAATCTCATGGTCGCCTCAGCATCAGGTTCGCCGCGGCAGATACATCAAGTATCTTGTCCATTTGGAGAATCTCGGCCAGAGGAGATCGTGCATAATCGATCACCTACGTTCGCAGCGCGCGTCGGCTAGGCGAGAATAAGAAGGTGCCACCGCAGGACTGCAGTGGAAAGCTGCGGCAACCCTGCCGCGTACTCTTGTACCATTTGCCGGGTGCATTTACGGCTCACGTTTGAGTGTATTGCTGTACCACATTGGTACCGAGGCCAAAGACCTTGCTATATTGAACAGCGTCAAAATCGTCAAGTCTCTTCTCCTGCACCTCACTCTTACAGGAACTCTCAATCGCGGTTTGCCTTGACAAAGTATTCGTGAACCCCTCTATCATTCGGCACATCAGCTACTATGGCGCCATCCGAGGCTCGATTGCTCGGTCTGCCATCTGAGCTGATTCATCATATCCTTGGTTTCCTCTCGCTATCAGACCTTCTCAGCATCGGGCTCGTCAATCGTGCCCTTCAAGAACATTCCCTACAGGACACCCTATATCAGCCGTTTGTTCAGTCACACGTTCCGGGAGCTCGGCTGCCCAAACCGTTCAACTCGTCATGGAGAGACTTGTACAAGAAACATTATCCGTATTGGTTCATACCCGAAAAAAAGATATGGTTTGCCGATAACATTCACACTGGGAAGCTTTTGATTGCAAGATACGATTATCGAATGGACGCGATCGAAGCTTATGCCCTTGTTGCCGAGCGTCGACCGCCTACCCTTCAGACGTGGGAATGGAACACCGATGCTATCATACACACCTTCAGTCCCAAAATCCAGCTGGACTTGAACGCACCCGTTGTGCGTCTCGATGACGGCGGGTACGCCAACGCAATAGGCGAAGGCCGGCGCCGTCTGCAGAAAGAGATCCTCATGGACTTACGAAATGCGCCTGGACTGTACTCGCGTCTCTTCCTCACGCGGCCATGGCCAGTCGACATCACACGGGACTCGACCCCAGTATGGCCTCCGTTGAGACTGCCCAGTACCGTACGCACCCGCAACGACTCCCCTTCGCATTTCAAAGATACTGGCCACCGACCTTCTCAGATCTCAGAGATGTCAACATCGAATTTCAGGATAAGAAAGTGGCTGGAATTCTCGTCTCGTCCGCGCGGTATCATTATGCCCGGTATCAATATGCGCGTCGGAGAGGACATTACCACCTGGGCCACGCTGCCTGAGGAATGCTATACACCCACGGCTGAGAAACCATGGCAAGGGATTTGGTGCGGGGACTATGCTGGTCACGGATGCGAATTCCTAGCCATCCTGCAACCCGACGACCCAAAGCCTCTTCCACTAAGAGCAGCGTGGGCCATGAGAGCACACGAACGCGAGGGGAGCGTGAACAGTGCTGAGTCTTGGAACACGGAATCGACGGAGAATACGCCTGATGCAGAAGTCGAAAACTACGAGTTCATCGAGCATGCTGACTCGGCAGATGATCTCGAGGATAGCGTTGCCACACTGCAGGAATCCGCTTACAGAAGGGAAGCTCAGAATCTTGATAGTTCAGCAAGTGAAGATGAGAAAACCTACCGCGGCCGCATCGAGGCGATCAAATTGACTGGCGACCCCAACATTCCTCGTGGCGAATATACGTTCATTGCACCAGACATTGGACCTGATGGGCTTGTTCGCGTTGCGACTGAGGAGATGTTCCGAGGAGCAAGGATAGTCAAAAGTGTCGGTCACATAGCAGCGCACGGCTTTCGAGATGGTGAGTCGCAACGAGGCTGTTGTAGTCTCGTCGAAGCTCTTCCAAGGTTGTTCAGAGCTGACATTCGCAGATGACTTTATCAAATCTCAGCTGATTCTGATTTCGCACGACCGGCTAGCGCAATATTGGGAGATATTCGGGCATGTGTCTTTCTATCAACGAGTCAACGTGGATGACTTTGTCCAAGTACCTTGAGGTGAACGCATTGAGTGGTTGGAAGGCTATCGGTTTGTGAAGCATTGAATCATTAGCATTGTAAGCAAATCATGTAGGTATACGGAGTACGATCGTTTCAATCCTTGATCTATGATCTACCAAAACTCTCTACTTCAGGGCCGACACGATGCCGAGTTCGGCTTAGCGCGGGGATCTGCCCTCGGACGTCATTGCTCGTCAACAAATTCGTCGATTGTGACCAAAGTAAAACTGCATGTAAACACGCAACGCCACATACGATCTTCTTACTTAGGCAAAGAATACCTTTAAGTTCTCGCACCCCTTATCACTCTGACAAAACTTTACTTTGTCGCCAAACCAACTCGAGTCACAGTCTACGAGCCATGGCGCTCCACGAACAGTACATCCTCCGCGTAACGGCAGGGTCCACTTATGATACCTCTAAACACGAAGACGTCCTAGTCAACAGCGAAAAGCCCGTCCACATAACCTCAGACCACCTCGACGCCAAGATACACATCCGGATCAAAGACTACCGGGGTGCGTATCTTGCCGCACGACTCCGGATCCCTCTCCACAACCCTTGTACCGGTATACTCATGATAATTGAGCAGGTCTCCCCCACGGCTCGCCCTCAACCTCACCCTACTTCTCCACCCCGCAGCACCCCTACGACCGCTACTCAATAGGTTTCTCCTTCACGCCGAAGCGCGACATAGCAGGCCACCACCTCGTCTTCGGCAACGACTTCGACCACCCGATCCGCGACCGCCTACCCCCGCTCTTCGACAAGGCCTTCGGGATCGTAAAGTGGTGGATAGACCCCGGTCTTGACGGCGACGTGTATGGCGACGAGCCGTACCTGTACGGCGCGCTGCTCAGCAGCATCAACGTGCTGCGGATAGGCAGCACAGACCAGAGCACGCTCGAGAACAAGACCGAGGGCGACGCGGACGCGATTGTGTACACGGAGGGCGCGGAGGGCGATGGCGTGCCGGTGCGCGAGGAGCATGGGATTCCGGGGGATGCGAAGCAGCGGCAGAAATACTTTTTGAGTGAGGACAAGCGGAAGGGTTATACCTTTGAGGCCGGGCGGGAGCACAAATGCGATTTCTTCAATCCGTATCTGGACTTTAATGAGTTTGCGCTGAAGCTCGGGTATGGCATGCCGGCGATTAGTATTATTGGACATTGGGATGGGCAGCCGTTACGGTATGTTTTCTGTCTCCCTCACTTCCCATCATGACGCTACGCTGCTGCCCAGCTAGCGTTGGCAGCGTCGGTTTATGTTCTTTTGTTGCGTAGCAAGGTCTGACTAACATAGGACGCATTCTCTTAGATATGTGCTCAAGGACCGGGAGACGAACACCGAGTTGTTCGTCATTGTCTTCCAGCTGATACCCACTGATGAGGCCAAGGCGGAGGGCGCAAAGAGCCCGGACGAGAAATTCGAGTTGGTACACAAGGGCGAGGGAAAGGCTGGAAGCGCAGGCGGTGGCGACGATGACTTGGATTGAGCACCTCATACAGGCAGCATTGACGGAGTCGGGATATAAGAGCAAATCAGTCCGCAGTCTCGTGGACTACGAAACATAGAGATACCAGCAATTGTCCACAGCAATACATCATCTACACTCAATGTACATTTTGATGGTATCTACGCAGACGCCGACTTACATCTATGTTCTACAGCCTCTTGCAAATATCCACAATGATCTCCTCCGTTGTGGCCTTGCCTCCCATATCCGGACTCAACAGCCGCCCCTCCTCCAGATTCGCATCCACCGCCTCATAGATCTTCGCCGCCGCCTTCTCCTCGCCCTGGAATTCCAGCATCAACGCTGTAGACCTAATCGTCGCGATTGGGTTCGCAATGCCCTTGCCCTCGATATCCGGCGCAGAGCCATGGCAGGGCTCTCCAATCACAAAATCCTTGCCCACATTCGCGCTCGGCACAAGACCCAGACTGCCCACGAGCGCCGCAGCGCCATCAGACAGAATGTCTCCGTAGAGATTGGGTGCAACAATGACATCGTAATCGCCGGGCTGCCGGAACAGCTTGTACACCATCGAGTCCACGATCTGCTCCTCCACCTCGACCATCTGATAGACATCCTGCGCCAGCGCCCGCCGCGCCGTCTCGCGGAACAAGCCATCCGTCTGGCTGAGCACATTGCTCTTATGCGTAACCGTGACCAGCGGCCTAGTATGAATACTGTTCTCCGCCGTCCCCGCATCGCGCACCCGCTGCCGCCTGAGCGCAATATCGCCCGCCATAGCCGAAATATCCCACGACGCCGTCTCCGAGATGCGTTTTATCGCCTCAGCAATCTTAGATCCATCGGGCGCGCTGTACGTCTTCTCCTCCTTGACATACAAGTCCTCGGTGTTCTCGCGCACGATGACGAGATCGACGGGCCGCGCGGCGCTGGCAGTCGTCTTGACGGGCCGCACGTTGGCGTACAGTTTCAGCTTCTTGCGCAGCGCGACGATGGGCGAGGAGTAGCCTTCTGTTTTCACGGTCGGCGAGGATACGGCGCCGAAGAGCGCGCCATCGCAGTCGCTTTGCAGCGCTTCGACGGTGGCGGTGGGCAGTGCGGCGCCCGTCTTTTGGAACGTCTCGAAGCCGGCTGAGTGCTGTGAGAAGCTGAATTTCAGGCCGAGTGAGGTGGGGAGCGCTTCGAGGATGCGGCGGCCGGCGGGGATCACTTCGCGGCCTATGCCGTCGCCGGGGATGAGGCCTGGGGGTGTTAGATGGTGCAATTGGGGAGCTTGGAAAGGGAGAGGTACCTATTCGGAGGGTGCGGGCTGCCATGTTTGCAGCGTGCTGTTGTTTGGCTTGCGGAGGTTGATGTTTGGATAAAATTTTGGGACGGGGAGCTTAGGCCGATGTCGGGGAAGCTGGAGCTAGGCTGAATGGGGGATGAAGCTGCGAGATCAGATGGGCGACTCTCGCTTCAGACTTACTCATCGCCTTTCAAGTATACTTACACTGTTCTGTAACAATTGAATGGGACATGTATCAGATACATCGCGACTGTCACGTGTTTGGTACATCTAGCAGTGTTCAGGAAACGGAGAATTCTTGGACCACGCACCCAAGTGTCCTCCTTCTAGATCAAAAACAATTCACCTAGTCATATGGGAACGATGTTTCATTCAGCCTTCTCATCTTCCCGAAAGATTCGACTGGCAAGCTAAACTCTACGTGTATCGTTTTGACCTTTAGAAGGCACGATCTCAGTGCTTTACAGCATGTCCGAGGCTCCAACAACCAAATACCGGCTCTCCATCGACACGCATCATACACAACTGGATCGGTAGAGAGTATTCAGTAGTTCTTCGAATCCCGAGCCTCACAGTTCGTCGAAAGGAAGCTGTTCAATCTAAAGTAGGATGGACCCATTTCGTTTACAGAGAAAGCTACCTAGGGTAGTCACCTAAGGACATTCGCCCTATCACTTCTCTGTTTGCTCGAATTCTTTCCTCGGGATTCTATTCACTTCTATTAGAAGCCTTTGTTTAGGTTGCGATATGAGACAGAACAAACGGACGCGTAAACGCGTCTGATCGGGAGCCTGCAGGAGAGCTGTCCACGCGGAATATAAGTACGTCACGCAGACTTGCAACTTCAACTCTCCCAGGACAGCATAGCACAGTCAACCGATCAACATTGGACAATATGCCTGGTACGTTGGGAAGTTTCTTCTATCCAATACAGGTTTACTAAAGCTTGATAAGCGATCAACGCCTTCACTGCTCGTTACCCAGGGTTCCAGCCAGATGACACAGAGACTCTGGCTCAGACTTTCAAACGCCTCAGTGTCTACAATAATTGGCCCAAGAAGGGCAAAAAGCAGTCTCAGCGCCGTACCCATTTCTACGCCGCTGAATTCGCAGCTCACTACGGCACCGACGGAACCAAGTTGGAGGGCTGGCAGAAGCTCTGCATCGATGTTGGCATCGAGGATCCACCTCAATCGATCACTAAATGCAAGAAAGTAAGGCCCACTTCTCCAGTCTTGATAGCCTGCGTGTTTCTCACCCAAGTTCCTATTAGGCGCTCAAGAAACGCCTCGTCAACCTAGTCAACCTCATGGAACATTGTCGTGATCCCACCATCGAGGTCAAGCACTTCAAGTCCTTCGCTACTTTTCAGAATTATACGCTCAATGGAATGATCTTTCCGAAGGCGGCCGCCAAGCAGAGTAGGTTCCTCGCGGAGCTTTTGCAATCGATCTTTTGAACTCGATGGGGGCGGGCAGCGCTATGGTAGAGGAGTTTACACGAGGTTATGCTTTGGAAACTAGAAAGCGTCCGGGATTTTCAAGTCTATTCGAAGATGCCTCGGTACATGCTTGTCAAGACATGGATGTTGGTTGATTATTGGTCAAGGCAATCATAGTGTGATCGACGGCGTATAGCGTCAAACACGACTACCCCTTGAGTAGTTGTTTTAATCTCTATAAGTCGGTTCACTTGAGCTTTTTCCTCATGAATCATCCCATGAGTATCAAATCAAATCCATTCTATGAACACATATTAAGAGAACATGGCATACTTGATCATAGACCGCAAGTCAGTATATCTTCCACGACAGTCGATACCACTGGTGGTCGGGATGCAATAAGTCTCGATCATTACTTCTGTGATAATGCAAGAAGGTTCTCGAAGACGACATTTTCTAAAAACATGATATGGTGGAAGACCTTATCGATTCGACAAGTCGACTCATCATTGGCGACTCGGAAGTATCTTAGCGATTATAATCGACAAATCTATCTTAGCACTGTCAGTATCGAAATTCGCGAGCCACGCTACTTGTGGTACGCCAAGTGTGCTTGATGTGGATACATCTGCATTCTTTGGAGATCCCCGCCTACGTCCCACGGTTGAGAAATCGCTACACACAGAGATGACAGTTGACAGGCTAGGCCACATATACCATTTACAACTCAGAGTCCAGCTCTGTTTGAACTTACGAATGAACATTTGGTATTCTATTCGCTCGTGAGGTCATATCCTCACAACCTCTCACACCCCTCCCTCGTACTTTCACGACAGTGGAGCGGAATTCACGAGCCGCATGGCGGGCCCCAGATATACAACAGCGCAACTGGAGCGCCTGAGGCAATCCCCTCTCGTGACCAACCACTTTCCAACCCTATTTATTCCAAGTTGCTCACTGCCAACCCATTCCAGTCAAAGCAAGGGGCTCCATTGTTGCCAACTAACGGACTCGCCTATCCGCGTACAACCCTTCGACCACACGATGTCTCCAACCGAGCTCCAGAAGACTCTGTTTTCTCTATGGGCTACCGGAACCACCTTCGAGCTCGACCCGCAGAAGAGTGTCAAGGCGGAGTTCGCTCGCTTGGGCCTCATCCGTGGCTGGAAGGGTGGTGATCTGAACTGGAATGAGCATTGGTTTCTGTGCTTCGGATCTGACTATGGCTATGGCCCTCACTGTAAGTCTATCCTGCTTGCACATGTGTGCGACTCGTCATTGACTATCAAATAGTCGCTTCTCGTGCCGCACCTGCCGTGGTCAATTACTTCCAAGTCCCAAGCTCTCCAGCACCACCCGTCGAAGCCGCCGCAGCTGATGCCAACGAATGGGAGTTCCTGAACCATGACAGCGAGAGCGAGTCCAGCGGCGTTCCGATCAGCACTCCGTCAACTGCCTCCTGGGAGGAGGTTGGATACCCCGGCATGGATATTTCCGTCGCGCTCTCTGCTCTCCAGTCCTGGATTCCACACGAGGTGGGGGGCTGGCAGAAGTTGTGTCTCATCACCGGCATCGAAGAGGATGCGCTCCCCAAGTCCATCACCAAGTGCAAGGAGGTCCGTAATACCATCCTAAAGTTCCCATTCGTAGACAGTAAGCATCAACAGAGTTTATGGCTGACTCTGGTGGTACAGGCTCTCAAGTCCAAACTTATCAACATCGTCAATCTCCTTAGGCATATCGGCAACCCGAGCACACCTTTCATACACTTCACGTCTTATCAGATGTTTCGAATCTATACCAACAAGAAGGAGAATAAGTTCCCGAGGGTGAAGGCGAAGACGACTCGCTTTCTTAGGGAGCTACTGAAGCATCTGTGAGAGGTCGTCGACCCACGGTTGACGTATCGGTTTCTGTATGGGTTTTGTGGCATGGCTTCATAAGTCGGCATTCGGTATGCGTGAAAAAGGCTACTATTCGCGATCATCGCATATCTGAAGAGAAGGCCAGGTGCTTACCTATGATGAAATCAATCCATGGAATCGGATCAAGCATTCTCCACTCTTGTTGAATACTTAGTACTTATAAGTCCAATCCTACAGAAGCCATACCTCTACTATGACATCAAGCTTTGAACGGCTTAGCTCTCGTATCTAGATGGTTACATTCCTTTGTAAGATACCCAGTAGGTCGAGAGAAACCTTGAAAGGGAGCGCACCTGCCTCTGCTGTTCACGCCGCAACCGACCCAGCTCGCGCTCATTACTTATGTACCCACGCTCTCCAGCAGAGCAACGAAATAAGGCTCTAGGTATGTTGGAAAACGTTTCTTGTACGGTTTGCAGCAGATCTATGAGATGGAACGTTTCTGCTCCTGGCTGAGTAAGCACCAAATATCGAAGTAGGCTCTACCAAGGAGGAAGGAACATCCCTCCCACAGTTCCACCCACATGGAATCGAGCTTATCTTTGTGAGCTACAAATTGATGTTCTCCGTTGAGCTTTCGCTCTTTTCATGACGATCCGTAATTTCAGGAAATCCTACAGAATCGTCATAGTGGTGATAAAGATCTCAAAATCAATCCACCGAAGTCTTCTATCAACGATCTTCACGCATCCATACAATCAGTGTATAGTCCTCGATAATACTTGCTCATCGCTCTGCTTACACCATCAAATTGCTTTACAAGCGATCTATAACCCTAAACATGTTGGAAGGCGATACCAACCGCAAGGAAATCGTCTTCTACAACTTCATCAGCTTGATGTGCGACTAAAAGTGCTTCAAAAGTTTATAGGTCTAACAGAAGGCTACCTGGTATGATGAAGATCTGTGGTCCAAGCCCAAGGGTTTCAACACTCATCACCATGTTCGCACCCGACAACGACAGATAAGAATCCTATACACCAGTTTATGGGCGAACATGACAAGGTTTCAGTAAAATGTAAATCATCGCATCCAATAGCTATTACAAATACCTTCAAGCCCCTTGCGTATGTGACGCTGTGACTGCAGCATATCCCATGCAGATTCTCATCGGTGGTAGTCGGGTCCGGTGGCTCCTCCGTAAAATCCATGGACGTGTCCGACACTCTCTGTCCCTCCACCGCTCCATGCCCAAGGTCCCCCCAGCACGATGGATAGTTTCGTGACTTTGTATAACCGAAGAATACGAGCACCGGATCTGCTACCTTTAGCGTGGATCTGGTGACCATCGCCCTGTATTGCGCCGCCACCTGTGCTGGCTGCGGAAGACCAGAACGCCGTACTTTCTTGGTACTAAACATTTGGCTGGGCATGAATACAGAAAGAAGAACTCGCCTAAACTATAGCTGCTTTAATGTCTAGTGGCTGTTTATCAGAAATATTTTAACAACCGGCACTAACAATCTTAGCGTTATAGCCGGGATGGAGCGTCTTTATCTAAATGGTTCTAAAAGGCGTAATCTGTAAGAGCACACCAGGCATGTTGATTCGACCAACTCTACACTTGGGTGTTGGGAGGCCGAAGTACAAGCACTTTGAGACTTTCGCCTTCTTTGTCATGACGCCAACGAGATATAGCAGGCCAACGACACCCCCAGATTCTCACTCTGCGGATGACGCCGTTAACCCGAGCTTCAAGGGTTCGTGGATGACACTAACTTACAGTCGGCTTTGAATGACGCCCCAGATCTTGTGCCTCTTGTTGGATATCGTCGGTAACACATCCGCACATGCGTCCAGAACTGGTGGACAACAGAGGAGGAGCAACAGGAGGACGCTGATAACCGTCCCTCTTCCTTCGACAACTAGGGCCACCGAAGATTACCGTGGGGCACAGCGTGCGCGTGGCTGGACAAATGGATTTGAGCTATCGTTAACCTCACATGCATCCAGAACTCCAGGATGTACCTCCTCAGGTCACAAGACCCGTACACCGGCTCAGATGTTGACAAACAACGAAGAGAGAAGAAATGACGGCGGTAAGCCGTCTTCTTTGCTTGCTCTCGATGAGTGCATACCGAAGCTTTCCGCGATGGCAGACGAGGTCTGGATGACTGGGGGCAGTATAAAAGACGAAGCTACCCTCAGTTATGAGACCAATATCAGCACAAACACTTCAATGATCAAGGGAAACAGCACTACCTTATCGATCATCATTCACTCTTCGTACAACCTTTCGCATCGTTTATCAAACACACAAATCTTTCGAAATGCCTGACAAAATGCGATACTGCTGCGAGTGCACGGCAGGGCCTATCGGTGACTGGCAGGGTTCGTGTCCAGAATGTGGGCATCCATTTTGCAGCAAGTGCGGAACTGAATATGTTGACCCC
Source organism: Lophiostoma macrostomum CBS 122681 (assembly GCA_010405375.1). Classification (NCBI taxonomy): domain Eukaryota; kingdom Fungi; phylum Ascomycota; class Dothideomycetes; order Pleosporales; family Lophiostomataceae; genus Lophiostoma; species Lophiostoma macrostomum. The sequence continues at coordinate 99,256 of MU004314.1, read as the reverse complement.
GAGGAAGATTAGGAAGTCGCTTGAGAGTCCTCATGACAGTCACGGACAGTGGAGAAGTGGTCAAACAGACAATGATACACTTGTGCAGAGTGGAGAAGGAGATCTGGGAGCCTTTGACAAATACTTTGTTCTTATCCTTGATGATGCTGGCCGTCTTTAAGGAACGCTGTTTGTTGATTGGTTTCGAACTCGCGCTGGTCGCAGTCGTTGGAGGTTGGTTGGTCTTGGAATGCGCTGGCGCTTCCATTCGTCCCCGAGTTATTTCCCTGTAGGCGCTTTGCGCTTGTCAATGTCACTCGTTACTCGGTCATCTCTTCATGGACTTTTTAAAAATGTGCCTGAAGTCAACATACTCGAGCTCTCGTGATTGTTGCTACGGCCACATTCTTTAATGACCGGGAGTCTGCACTCGACACTCATAGCGCAGACATTGCTGGTATAGTCAGTTCACTTACCATGTGGGCCATATTAGCCACCTTTGTGACCGTGATGACATAAGACTGTGCTGACGGCATGCGACACGATACCTCAGGATGAATGTGCACAAAGGTGATCAAGCCCTATGTTGACATCGAAATCTATAATTTACTCCTGAAAGGAATCCCGATATCGTTCAATATGTTATCCAGTTTTCCAGGCTCCGTCCTCAACAGGTCCCACTCAGCCTGATTCTTCACCATCAACGTACCACCAAGCGTTGTACCATTGAGCTCAATGTAGCCAACATCCGTACTATCCTCTCTCTTAAGCATGCTACCCTCGCTTCTTCTGGGTACAATAGCCATTCCGGAAGTAGTCATCGCCATGTTGTAGCTTATTGGAAGTGACCCGTCCTCGGTAGCGTGAAGAGATAGATCGTCAGACCTCGTTGCTATGAATTCGTTGACAGCTTTCTTGGCCTCCTGCAGTAAGCTTTGATAGGCGCTCATGAGGAAATCACCCGATGGATCTGCAGGTAGCCGAATCCCAAAGTGAGTGAATGGAATGGCATAATGCTGTAACACTTCATGGGGCCTTTCAGAAACATTCGCGTCGATGTCGGTTGTCTTATCATCCCCAGATAATGGCAGACCCGATAAGATGAGGTCAGTCAGAAGGTCCCACTCGCTGGCGTGCTCCTCGTCTTTCATGCTCTCTACCGGCAGAAATTGTAGATGCCTGTGAGGTTGACTGGCACCACTATGCTCTCCTGAGTTGAAGAAAGCAAACAACCTCCTGTTCCGCCCACGTGCTTCCCCATCCTTCCATGCTTTTAGACAAGCATACGTAATCTCGAGATCATCTTGCTCGAGGATATGTGTCTGTTGCTTGTTCGTCTTCGTAGCGAGTATGAAGTGATTCGCTATGACTGGGAATTTATTAAGCACAAGTAGATGTGTTGGATCTGCAGTGGGCACATCGGCAACAAGAAGCTCGGGGTCAGGCTTCTCAAAAGGATCAGACTTCTTCGAGGGAGCTGCTTTGTCTTTCTGCGGTTTCGGCTTCTTCCCAAGGGCTGGACAGTAACGTAATTGAAACTTCTAGGTTTCAGTATGGAGGTTATATGAAGATGGTGGAGGACGTACTGGAACGCCTGTAGAGGTGCGAATGAGAGCAAGCTCGGTCGGAGAGAATATCAAGCCGCCCGAACTTTTGGCGGCCTTGAATTTGGACTCGACGAGGCTTGGCAGTGCCTCCGTGAGACCAAGAATGGATCGCATAGGGTGCGTAGTCTGCGCGCCTGGGCAGATGTAGGGTCTGGTAGAAGACTTCTGCACGTGCCGTGTCTTGACAGGGCTCTTTCCTCATTGTGGAATTAGCTTGCGCACAGACCACATGGTATCTCAAGGGCCGCTTGTCACACCTCACCTCATCTCATCTCATCAGTCTTCAAGTAGCTCATATTGAACTCATTGCTATCTACACGCACGTGCCTAGTATCAGAGTCATCAGGCTACCACACCGGGGGCCTTGCAGCGTATGCCCAACGCCAAATACATGCATATATGAAACAGAGCCAACAGCAGCCCAGCCCATATCTCTCCCCTCTTACGTACTGTACAATAAAGCAACTTATATAAAATCGCCATACTCGAAGCCAAGAAAGCTGCAATGGACCGCAAAGGAGGAACTCTCCTAGTCTCCTAGGAAACGACATCCTTCACCTGACTCGCTGAAGCTCCCCCCACTTCTTCTTGCATGTGGAGTTACCGAAATGGTAAGTACCCCCGTTCCGATAGATGTAATCTGCCACTTTCTTCCACGAAAGCTTTGACAAGCGTTGTTCGTACGTAGCGTGTCGATAAGTAGGCTCGTCAAGCTTACGAAGCTCCATTCGAACCACCCCGTTCAACAGACGAATCTGTGCATCGTTAGCGTCTCGCTCAAATTATACCGAAATTTGACACTCACATCGTTGTCAGTCCAAACCGGCTTCCGGACGCGATCCTTCCTTGCTTTAGTAAGGGACCGATAGCGACCTCTCAGCGTTGATTCAGCGACGCTCGTATTCATGTTTCGCCTTATCTCCTTATAAGTCTTGCCCGCCGCCTTGCCTTCCAGCAAAATCTGATCTTCCTGCTTGCGCTGCGCGTTCGCCAAAGCCGAGACATGAGCGCCATTTGTTCCCTGTTGTTCTCCGCCGTTGTCTTCTCCGCCGTAAGAGGAAAACAACATAGGCTCTGACCGAGGAACCTCATGCAGTTGTTGACCGTAGACATTCGAGTCCTCCGACCGGTTCGCTGGGTTACTGCAAGTCTGTTGGTACACCGGATATTGGACCGGAACGTAAGGCTGCCCATCGGAAGGAAGACCGAAGCCTCCTTCATGTCCTTGTCCTACATTGGACCATCTCGTGGAATGCCAGTTCTCGCCAGACCATGCTGGTTCGCACGACTGTGGCTGATTGTGATTGAACGGCTGCTCGAACAACTGCTGGAACCCAGGCACCGCAATGCCAAGACCGGAGCATGGTAGCCCAGTAAAGTCCGAGACGGATAAACCTGAGTGGAACGAGGATGAACTGGAGTCGGTGTAGGGAATAGATCCGTAAGAGCTAGATCGCTTCATCGGTGTGTACGGCCCTGTTTCACTACCAGTCCAAGTAGTGCATGGCGACGCTCTATCAGCGACGGGCTCCGTTGACCAGGCTCCCCGATCAGAGGGCTCGCTAAATAAAGTGTCAGGCGAAGTTGAGGAGCCTTCGGTACCTTGGTCGGATCCGACTACGAAATGACGGGTATGCTGCAGCGCCCTCATGGCTTGTGGTGGGTACATTGGCATCTCCGCGAGCTTTCCAGCTGTCAGTTGTTGGCTGCTGGGGAAGGTGTAGCCAAATTCAGTGGCGGTCATGCTTGAATAGCTTTCGCCTGCCATGATCAATGGCTCTCGATCCTCCATCTTCAGTTCTCGCCATTCTACAGCGTCAGAGGCGCTGGCGCTGGGAGGACTCAACGAGATTTGGGGTTCGCTAGCTGGCCCACAGTGGCTTTTGAAGGTTGTACCATAGGCCGGAACCTCTCCAAATGTTCCGTCATAGCCCGACCAGCTCTGCGCGCTCGACATCTTCCTGTTCTAAAGCCGCCGCGTTAGCATTTTGATGAGAACCGGCCATGGGACCAGCTATCACGCACCTTACAGTAGTTCACAGTATGGGCGTATCTGACAACGGCAAAGTTCTGCGTCGATCTCTGGAATACAAGGTGAGAGTTTGGCGGCAAAGCGTGAGGGATCTCGACGTCGGCAAGCAGGAAAACGCCAACAACGCTGGTGCTGTGGAAGAACTGCAACCGGCGGGTCTCTCGAGGCAGCTGGCTCTTAATACCCCAAGGCACCTATCGCAGTGACTTTCACTTGACCGCCCTTCACGTACGATGATCAGGGCGCGCGTGAAAGAGGTGAGCGGTGAATGAGCTTTGCGGGGGTTCCCAGATTCCCAGCATTCACCGTCCCTCGTTATGCCGAGACTTCAGAGGTTGGCGCGCTTTGCAGGCGGTAAGCCCAGCCAGCAGACTCTCACGATGGTACTATGGTATTACAAGTGTGGAATATTTGCGAATGACGGGTTCGTGAATGCGGGTACTGTTGAATGCCAGAAGCTGCAGGCTTCGTTATTTTGTCATGCGATGATGACGCCAAAGTAATTTGCTACCTGTAGTAGACGTCGTCAGCGTGCTAACATTCGACTAGTACCTACGGACGCCCTTCTCACAATTAGCCCACAATGTGTCCCAGCACATTAAGGTTCCCAAGCAGGAGGCAGTGGTCGCATGAGCAAGCACAAACACACTAAGTGGTCATCGGCGAAACTGCTTCGTGGAGCGAGTCTGAGCAATATTCGGTACGTACAGGATTGTTATGAGATCAGAACGGAGACCAAAGACCTTGGTACACGCTCTGCGGTTGAGAAGAGCAGACTCCCGTGATGAGCCGCAAAGAACGGCCATTTTATGTCTCAGACAGTCAGAGCATTCTCCTGGGCTCATCGGCCTGTCGTTTGAAGGGAGCCGGGACTGTCTTTGTGACCGCGGAAGGATGTCCGGAAGGGTTCCCAGGCTTCACAAACGCCTACGGTATGGCTCATCCCAAGTCAATTCGAACCCTGGACCGACACGGGAGGAATGGGCGGCAGTGAAAATACCCACGTTCACACTGCCCGCATTCACAACGAGAATACCTTCTCTGAGGACATCCTTCTCAATTTCATGCCAGCAGAACGATGACGCGCTCGACGTCTAACGTGGCAAGCTCTGGAGTGCGATACATACACCCAGCCTAATTCGACTCCCACTACTCCTGTTCATCTTAGCTCACTATTCGAAGCCAATAGCCAAGCTAGAACATGGTGCGATTGCTCGTCTGGGCTTGTCTTAGCTGGTCGTGAACTCGCTGTCTGCCTCTTTGGCTGACTTGCAGACGTGGACGGGTATCTGCATAGCAAACCGGGCATCCTCAACAAGCGACCAATAAGGATAGAGTAGCTGGGAGATGAGCTGCAGGTCCGCCTAGCCTGCCTTTGCGGTCATTTACTCGCAGAAGATTTGCACTGGGGTTCGCAGGACCTGCCGTCTTCCTCCGCTAGGTTGAGCCAATCATACCAGAAGAGTGTGCAACACACGAGATACCTGCGAATGCCTACTAAGTCGCTATCGTCGCCGCTCTGCTCCGGATGCGGACTCTTCCAGGATACACATCGCCTGATATTGCGCATTCTGGGGAAACATGCTCAGACAGGCAGGACACTGGTGTTATGTCATCGGGGCGTCAGCTGCACACCGCACGCTACAACTGGTGGATCTAGAACCTACGTCCCTGAACGTGGCCTGACTGCATGCTCATCGGTGTGCTAAAATTATCCCAGAGGTGGGCTTGACGAGAGGCCGGGCATACCATTAGCAGCACCCAGTGAGCGCTCGTGTCACCCACAGGCCCATACTCTCATCGCGCGGCTAACAGAGCTTTGACAGCTCGTGGAACACTCTTTCGAAGCTCGTGGGGAAGCTGGCATCCGTGCCGTCAGTGACACGACCCCACTTCATCAATTGTGGCACAAAACGTTCGGGATGCAGCACATGGATGAGAACCCAACTCAACGTGATACGATATGACGCTCAATTCGAACCAGCCTGGAATTTCTGATCATTTTGCCCCGCAACCCTCTAGAAGTTGGGTGGTACACGGAAGGACCTTGTCGGCACAGTCGATACTGCCATGATCTCGAATTGCATCGAGCCAACGGACCGAACGAAATTTGCTCAGAGCTTTGCTGGAGGCAGTTCAAAGTCTGTCCAAGGCAGTCCTAGGTACTCGAACATATAATGAAACCTGCGCGGGCCCTTAGCCTAATTCTATCGAAATCATTTCTGGATCTAGATGTGGCACTTGCCTCCCGCCTCACCCAGTGGTTGTACCCACTCGAGCAAGGAATTGCAATCAAGGATGGGCTTACCTGTCACTTCCGAAGAACGGTTCTTCCTCCCCCTTCGTATTCGTCACCCAGTACCAAGGACAACCGAAAGCACCTCTGTCGAGCGCTTCCTTAGTGTTATCATTCAAAGTCTGCTTGTACTCTGGACTGTTTGCTTGTCTCAGGATGTCTTGGATCTGCGAATCCGAAAATCTCCTTTTCAGGACCTGACCAAGCAATTCTGGCTTGCTGACATCAAGGCCATTCTGCCACATGTCGACAAAGATGTCGAGGAACGTCTGAATAAAGAGCTGCGAATGTTGCGCCTTGATGAACACCAAGGCTCTCTGGGGCAGCAACGAAAGAATGGGGAAGAAGTCGGGCGTCTTGATATCCGGTGCACCAAAGTACCGCTTCGCACGAGCGCTGTCGTACGTGCTATACTTTGCTTTGGCGGGGAGCGTCCACGGCGGCTTGTTACCTGAGGTTCCTTGTCAACGTGGGGTCTTTTGGGCAACGGGGAAGTGGGTGTTGGTGCGTACCGCTGCCGACATTGATCCCGCCCAGAAACACGGGAACTACACTGCTCTGGGTTAATTCTGATACTCGTGTTTGGGCAAGCCGAAATCCCACGGATGGTGGTGATTAATGGGCTGGTGGGGTTCACGTGGTCGGTGCAGGCGCGGGAGCACGTACTCTATCTCCACTTTGTGGGACCAAAGGGCTGCTCGTTGCTTTTCAAGATAGAGGAGAGCGAAATAGGAGTAGGGAGAGACTGGCATAGATTTAGTAGACGTGCGATGAGCCGCCAGTTGATGAGCGCACCGCAGTCGAGATAGCATATAATCTTGCCGGACATTGTCGCAAAAATGATCAGAACTTCCGTTTGAAGATTGTATAATCGTACATGGTTAGACAACGGGTATCCGTTCGCCGTTATATGCATGCAAGTCAGCGAAAGCTGGGGTGCAGCTGACAGTCTTGGCAGCGTGGTAGCCGAACACCGAGGCGATGCGTGAAGCGGCGGCCACGATATCACTAATCACTCACTTCCATGACTCCAGGAGGACGCATATGGCTGAAATCGAGCGTCCGCAGCGTCCGCCAACCGCGGTCTGCATTTTGGAATAGTTGTGAGATGCCTTTGAAAGTTTAAAGTGACCCATCAGCCCACTTTCCCGGCCAGATGGTCAATATCGTCATCTTTCCATTCCTGCCACGCTGTAGTTGAAGAAGGCAATGGCGACTACAAGGAAGCAGGTGGCCCTCGTTGTAGGCGCTTCTCGGGGCATTGGGAGACAGGTTGCGATTGACCTGGCGAAAAATGGCTATGCTGGTGAGTTGTGATGTTGGCAGTTGTAGCGCACGGTGCTGATGGTTCATTAGTCGTGGTAGCAGCAAAGAGCTCCTCGGACGCGTCCAAAGTCCACCCTTTTCCACCGGACCCAAACTCGCCCCAGTCCACCATCAGTACTGTCGAGCGTGAGATTCGCGAAGCCGGCGGCGAAGCGACAGCCGTCACGGCCGACACACGAGACTTTGCGAGTGTACAACAGATGGTGCATCAGACTGTCGCTATATACGGCAAACTTGATGTAGTCGTCTACAACTCCGGCGCCATATGGTGGGCCAGCGTCGAGAAGACTCCCATGAAGCGCTTCCAGCTCATGCAGCGTGTCAACGTGGAGGGGCTCTACGGCACTGTCCAGGCTGCGCTTCCTCAATTCGAGAAGAACAACTGGGTTGGCCGCATCATTGTCGTCAGCCCTCCAATATACTCTCGCTTCTTCCGGGGAAAGACTGCGTACGCCATGGGCAAGGTGTCAATGAGCATACTGACCAAGGGCTTGGCTATGGACTGGGAGAGAGAAGGGAAGCGTGACATGGCCATCACGAGCATCTGGCCTGCTACTGCCATCCAATCAGCTGCCACCGAGACTGGTGCTGGGGAGAACGCGCACGACCTGCGGAGGCCGACCATCTACTCGGACGCAATCCTCGCCATGCTCCGTGCGCCCGTCGCACAAGTCAATGGCTGTCTCGAGCTAGATGAGGACTTCCTCCGCAAAACAGGCGTCACGGACTTTGACCAATACAATCTGGTCCCTGAAGCCAAGCCACGGAGGATCATGCCTGCTGCCTTTCCGGATCTCACCGTCAAGGAGCAAGCCGATGAAGGTAAGAGGATGGACAGCACGAAACTGCGAGCAAAAATGTAGTCTTCGGCCCGACCGTAGCCACCTGAGCCCAAATATCTACCCGGTTTTATCGAAACCACAGTCCCAGTCACATCTTCCTAAAATGTTGTGCTATCATGGCCCCTTACTGGTGTCGGCCAAGTTCTTGTTGGCAAAACAGCCGCCGCTGCGATTATCGCGGGTTTTCTGACCACTTACCGCCGATTTTGCATTCTTGGCGATCGCGATGCCCAACTGCGACTCGTGATAGATCGGGCATTGTAGGTTGCCTATCACTTCTATCCATTGATCACTTCCTCCCGAGGAAGTTTCAGCAAGCCTTCTCGTTTCGCGCTCAAATGTCGGTTTTTGTTCTTTTAGCAAAGTATGGGGTGTGGGCAACGGACTCTGAAAACCTCTGGACGAAGCGGTGGCTCACGCATTCCCATCCAACTCCACCACAATGGACCACATCCGCCCATTGCCGCCGCCGCATTCCATCACGCCAACATGCTGTGCGGGGTGTTGGACGCGTCGCGTAAGAGATCTGGTTGCAGAGACCACTCCAGCGGTTTCCCTTGCTTCACGCGTTCGTCAACATAATTTTACAGTGTCTATAGCTTCTGATAGCTGCTGAGACATAGTCGAGTTTAGCGAGTCTCTCTTTTATTGCTTTGGCTGCGTTTCACCCCTTCCTGGCGTTCGGAGTTACGAGCAATGGCGAGCCTGATATCCTGCACCTCTGCATGGAGGAGGCTCGTCTACATACTGACATGGCTGTGGCTCTGTTTTCATGCTGCCGCGAGGCCTCAAGTCCTCGGGGTAAATGTCTTACCTGGCGTTATCTCTCCATTGACTTGTACAGATGGGTAAGTATTGGCACCGGCCATACGAATTTCGAGATCCAGCGACTATTCTGACGGGCTACAGAGGCGGATACACATATACCAATGGTTCCACCATTTCGAGCGGCAATCGTCAATTCCAGGTTTTGTGTGGTGTCGATTTGTCTGCACAAACCGAACTCACAGCCTACACCACTCCTTACCTATCTCTCTGTGTCGACGCTTGCGTTGCAAATCCATACTGCGTGACGACAACGTACGATAAGGCAGCCCAGCGCTGCTCGCTGAAAGGAATACAAGGAGTGCTTGCTGTAGTTGGCAACATCGTCAACCCGCTAGTGGGAACGCTCATTCAGCTGAGCAATGTCATCGCACTATTGCCTCTCAATGCTCCTACACCGAGTCCTTCCCTAGCTTCAATCTCATCATCGACAGCAGCGCTCGCTCCTGCGATCACGCCGTCCTCCAGTCCATCTTTACTGATCGGACCTTCTTCACCCTCGGCTCCATCTACAACTGCTGCAGGTTTCCTGCCTCAAACATTGAGCACCGTGACCCTTCTGGGATCTTCCTCGAGTATTCTTTTGCGACGATTGGGTCTGGAAGTAATACCGTGGTGGGAGTAAATCTAGACTTAGGCGTAGTCAGTGCAGGTATTGGAGTTCTGGGAGTTGGTGGTACGACATCACCAACCGGCTCTTCGACCGCCCCTTCGAGTCAAAGTCCACTTCCGCCCTTTATCGCAGCAACAGGAGCTACTGTCCTACTTGTGGGTATAAGCGCCGACGCTAGTTTTGGCCTGCCTTCTACAACAACGTCTACCATTGGAGCAAATGATGGCCCTCTGTTGTCGGCTTCGATAGACCTTGGCGTACAACTTGCTGGAGCTGACACCACTTCATTTCAGCTATTCTCCTCTGCTACGACCCCGGGACCTACCGAGCCCACTGAAGCAGTACAAAATCTCCTTGGCCTACTTGACGTCCTTGGCGTCGATGTCAGCCTTCCCTCCGATGTGGCAGTCACTGTTTCCCCAACACCTGACAATACTCAAGCAACATTGCTGCCAACTGGTTCTCCCATCATTCAAAATGACGCTCAGGGGTTACTCAACTATCTTGGCAATGATCTGGGTATCTTCTTACCTCGAGATCTTTTGCTCGCGTTGGGATTTTCTCTTGGTGCTATTACGGCGGCTGCTCCAAATCCGACTATCGTGTCGCCTGGAGATTCACTGACTTCCTCAGGGGCCACTGATGATAGCCTCTTTGCCGTCAGTCTCGACGCCGGAATTAGCTTCATCGGATCGTTAGCAGCAGCTACCAGTCCAATACTGCTACCTTCCCTCGCTATCACACCAACTTCACTAGCTATACTCAGTCCCACTGACGCTGCAGCGGTCCAGCAAAATGCCGACGACCTACTCCTCGCTGCCTCCATAGGGATAGATGATGGACTCAATCCTTTAGATGTTGCTTCATTGCTTGGAATTGTTCTACCTTCTACTGGACTTTCGACGCCGAATCCGTCAGCGGCAGAGCAACCGAATACGCTCCTAGCACCAAGTGTGGATTTAAGTATCGACTTAGGTCCGCTCAGTGTCGACTCTGTTATATCGGATATCCTACCCTTGATAACGCCGATTCCAAGTCTTAGCGGAAATGCCTTGGTACAAGCTAGTGCTGAGGCAGGCTTGAGTCTTAGCCTTGGTTTATCGTCTGCGAACCTGGACGCTGCATCTTTGATACAAGCAGTACTAACGCCGCCTACTCCCCTACCTACATTCAGCGAAAGTTCTTCGGTGCAGGGGCTGGACCTTGACTTGCCCACACTGGATGTTGGCTCAATTCTGGACGGCATCCTGCCCACACCGCCTCCGTCTCCATCAGGCAATCTAGAGCCTCTAGTAGAAGCTTCCATCGACCTGAGTGTGAGCCTGAGCCCATTGCCTTCCTTGGACGTCCCCTCGGTATTAGGCAGCATACTTCCTTCGCCTGTTTCGGATTTGCCAATCAATTCCGAGCCTTTGGTGGAAGCTTCAATCGATGCTGGTCTCAGTGCTGGATTACCTACGCTGAGTTTGGACCTCGCGTCGGTGCTAGGAGAGATTCTGCCAACCCCAGCTAGCGAGCCTCCGCTGGTACAAGCAAGTGTCGAAGCTGGCCTTACTCTGAGCCTGCCTTCTTTGGATCTGGGTTCAGTCGTTGGAGGTGTCTTATCTAGTGCCGACGCAGGGCTTAGTCTATCTTTGGACGCAACATCCTTGGTGGGAGACGTTGTACCGCTCCCTGCGTCACCCCAGCCTACTCCTACTCAAGGGACTCTCCTTCAAGGCAGTGTTCAAGCGGACATCTCATTGCCCACTATCGCTCTCAATCTACCAACTCGTACAGTCACTTCACTGTCTCCCACCACGGCAGGTGTCTCAGCAGGAGCAAGTGCAGGGTTGACTCTGGGGCTGCCAAATTCCAATGCAGGCTCGCTCCTAGGAGGTTTGTTACCCTCCATTGCTTTGCAGACAACTACATCAGGCGATAGTCAAGCACCTTTGATCGAGGCTTCAGCTGATCTTAGCCTGAGTCTGAACACTTTGAACAATGGAGATTCGAGTGGAGGGATACTACCTACCGCGGTCACTACTTCGACCTTGTCTCCAGTCCCTGCTTTATCTACCAGCTCTATTCCAAGAGCCCCACGTCCAATTCTACATATCAATCTGGGCGGCGCGACTCCCTCTGGATCGAGTCCTCTGGTAGGGATAGACCTAAACCTTGTCGGACAGCAAGCATCAAGCACCGCAGTACCTATAGTTACGGGTGAACCCGTTCAAGCAAGTACTGGACTGGGATCGACTGCTTCTGGCGGTGCTTCGGTCATCGGAATTACGAATGTTCAGCCCACAGTAACCCTGTCCAATGTGCTATCGTCGCTTTCATCCTCACCACCGCCAACCCCTACACAGCTTGACCACTTATTACGGTCAGCTTGGATCTCGGTGCTTCTCTCAATACTCCGTCAGCATCAAATTCCGCTGGTCTAGTCAATGGCGTGCTTGGGATTCTCGAAGTTGGCAGCAGCCTTCGTTCATCTCTCAAAGGTGCTTCGCCAACGAACACACCTTCCACCTTGTCAGTCCAAAGCAGTGCTGGCGTAGTCGATAATATCCTTGGAATACTAAGGGTTGACGAACGTCGTGCCATCTACTGCGTTCAGTCCTTCTTCAAGTGTATCGACACCTCGAACTACACCAACCATTGGTCCTCAATCAGGACAGCCGCTTGTTGAAATTAGCGCCAGTGTTGAGGTTCTTCCGGCCAGCTCAGGACTTCTCGACAACGTTATCAGTGTTCTAGGCCCCAGCATTGTAGCTGGGTCGAACTCGCCGGTACAGACTGCAGCATCACCTATCTCTACCTCTACTAGTATCTCTCCGATACTGCAGGCCAGTTTGGGCATCGACCTATCGTTGGCAAGCCCTTCCACATCCACAAGATCTCTTTCCAGAACTCCAGTGTCTAGCACCGTCATCATGTCCACTACTACGAATGGCCCGGTTGTCGAAGTGAATGTGGACCTCAATCCGCTTCTTGGCCCATTGCGCAATGGTGCTACGAGTTCTGTGATCGCACCCGGGTCAACCTCCAATGTTTCCCCTACCAGCATTTCGGTTTCATCGTCAATCGCAACCCCTGCATTAGCTTCCATCAATACACCTGTGATTGATATAAACATTGATCTCAACCCACTTCTCGGTACACTTCTCGGCGCCATGTCGAGTCCTGCGCTCAACACTCAGGCTTCCACCGGCCTAATATCAACCAGCATAGGAGCTCTATCTACTGCTAGCATTGGGCCTATAATTGACGTAACTGTGGATCTCAATTCAATTCTTGGACCTCCCGTTGCTGGCTCAACACAGACCAGTCCTTCGCCTCCTTCGTCAACTCCATTGACACCTCCGATAACGAGCACTAGCCAGCCTTCAGCAATCAGCACTGCATCAAGATCTAGTACGACAAAAGCTGCCACCGCACCAATCCTGCACATCAATCTTGCAGGCTTGCGGGGTGGTCAGACGACGTCGGGCGCGCAGACCGCCGTTGTATCAGCTTCGCCCCTTGTAGTTCTGGACCTCGGGCCGTTACTTGACGGACAAACAATGCCAGCTGATTCTACCAATACGGTTGTTCCGCAATCCACGTCTAGTGGACGACCGGTCATCGATATCAATCTGGATCTGAACCTTCCCGGGGACGGTGCATCGTCAAGCACAAGCCCGATTGTTGGTGTCGTGGGCACATCGAATTCAGCTTCTTCAGGTGTTCCTACGCCTTCCGTTACTATGAGCAGAGAGAATGGAGTATCATCATCTGTATCGATGCCTGTTAGCTCGCTTGGGCAGCCTTTGATTAATGTTGACCTGAACATACCTCTCTTTGCAGCATCTTCTACCACATCTACCGGTTTACCTCCTAGTGTGGGAAGTTTCGGAACGCCTACATCATCTCTTCTCGTTACTTCGACTAGTGCAAATCTACTACTGTGGGTCAGCATTGGTGCATCGCTTCCCATCTTGGGAGGTGTATCTCCAACTCCTGCGACGGGTAACCCACTTTCTGGCCCTACCTCAAACCCAACTCCGCTTGTAAACATTGACCTGAGTTTAGGTTTGCCTACTCTAGGCGGTGGTCAGGTGTCTTCTACTAGCACCATGGGAGCCAATACTGGATCTGTCTCCAGCACTGGTGCAGCTGGGCCAATGTCAACATCATTGCAAGGGTCGGCAATGCCATCAAGTTCGACTACAAATACTGGAGGTAGATTTCCACCATTCTCCTCAACGACGTCAATCACATTGCCGAGGACCACGACCTCGACATTGGTCTCAGCAATCACGACCACTACAGCCAAACCGCTCATAGATCTTGAGCTAAGTCTTGGTCTGCCTGTATTAGGAGGTGGAGGAGCATCCTCGTCTTCCAATACAATCTCCCCATCGAGTCCTGCGTCTCCCGCCTCGTCAACAGCTCCAAGTCTTGGTCCTCTTATCGATATTGCCTCAGTTATAAACCCCCTGTTTGGATCCGGCCCTTCCACAACTTCGAGTCCACCTCCAATCATCAATGTTGGATCTCTCCTCAATCCCATACTAGGTACACCTTCAACCCAACCGAGCGGGATTGGGACAGGAAGTTCAAACCCAAGTTCCGTTTCAACCCCGCGGTCTACTCTCAAATCGTCTTCAACCTCGTCGCAAGGCATTGCTCTACCGTTGCCCCTTCTACATATCAACTTGGGACCGGCTGCCATCAAAACGTCATCGTCAACTACAACAACCGGAACTTCACCTCTAGGGAGCTCGAGTAGAGTTCCTGGGGGAGCTTCTTCCTCCTTCGGATCGATGTCAACTGGTCCTACGATGGTTTCGACCTCGGAGCGTTCATCTAGCGGCGTCTCGTCATCTTCCCAGGCTATTTCGTCGGCTTCGTCTCCCACGGTGGTGTCGTCAATGTCGTCTCTCACGGTGATGTCGTCTACGACGACAATTGTATCCAGTGGGGCTTCAGCAACGTCAAATGTTGGATCAACACCTTCTGTGATCTCGTCGCTCTCTACTCCTATCTCTAGTGGCGCCCGGTCTACATCGGCTAGCATTTCGCTTCTCTCGGTAACTTCATCTGCGCCTACTACGACATCTAGTGTTGCTTCACCCAGTGTCGTAAACCCTGCAAGCCTCACTTCTAGTCTTAGCAGCTACAGGACATCTTCAGCATCCTCTAGCCAAAGTCAGTCATTGGTCGAGACTATCGATCAAGCAACCGTAGAATCCTCCATACCAAGCAATTCGGTAATTGCGTCCTCGTCTACCGTAACTATGACTCCTCCTCCGAACAGTGGGACTTTATCATCTGCTACTTCATCAGACTCGTCAAGCCCGACATCCGGACAAATGGGGTCTACAGTGGTGTCGTCTCCTACCTTGTCCATTTCGAAATCGAATTCAGCGCAACAAACTCCGGCTGGAAGTACGCTGCAATCATCAAATCCACCTTCTGCATTCCTGTCGACAAGTTCCACTCTTGAGCCTGTGGGCGGATCTCCAACATTAGGTGGGACTGCATCTGGGACTGCATCTGGGACGTGGAGTTCGATATCAATACAAACAACGTCGTCTCAATTTCCGGCGTCCTCTCTACCCTTAATTGTCACGACATTACTGCCGGAGCCTTCCGGTCAGAGTGGAGTGGCTTCATCGTCGATTTTACTTTCAGGGTCAATAATCACCCAGCCCCATGTAAGCGGCTCAAGCGGTATCTCATCATTTGAGGTTCCAACTGTTTCGCAAATCCCGGTCTCTGGCCAGTCGAAGTCATCATCGATCATTGTTTCATCATCGAATACGTTGCTATCAAGTCGGGATCAAAGCGGAACCTATGTGCCTTCGGGCTCTTCATTGAGTACTGCCGGAATATCAAGCACACCTGTCGAGATCACCAGTAACAGCGCTCAGAAGGGTTCCGACAGTCCTACTCCGCAGTCAACTTCTACAATGCTACAGTCCAGCCAACGATTACAGCTGTCTGAGTCAAGTGGAATTTCTCTGCTGCAGGCCTCCACGTCTTCCACACAACTCTCTTCAAGTGTGTCTGTTACGGCCAGTCCGCAAGATTCACGTATCCTCGGTTTGACATCCCCACCGCCTCCTATGCAACAGTCCCAATCATCGGACCGTAGTGAACCCTCGGTACTTCCCACTTTCTCATCATCATCTTTCTTAGTATCTAGCGGCTCCCCAACGTCTAAAGGTAGTCCTTTGAGCAGTGTCGATGGTGCTATCTCAACATCAAGGTCCTCGGCGCAGCCGTCTGGACAACAGACCTCATATATACCTACTGGAGTCTCTGGTATGGGATTTTCCAGCATACCGTCCCCATCACCAATAACTTCTGCTGGAAACAGCCTGTTTCAAAGCAGTCCAAGCAGCACTATGAAGAATGGAGGAGTCCCTTCTACGTCATCATTAAACATCGCTCCTTCATCTCTACGGCCTACCAGTACGTTAGCAGTTGCATGCTCGGTAAGCTCTCCAACTTCTCCCCTCGCGGGAAGTATGAGAACGAGCACTAGAAGACATATTCCTTCGATAGGGGCTCCACCAGTGCTGCCCTCTAGTAGTGCAAGTCGCACCTCGAGTCTAACCCCATCACCTTCGACCCGTGAGCAAAGCGAACTGCCCACATCATCATCGATTCCTCCATATACGGCAGTATTGTCGTCTGTCCCTGCTGTCCAGCCCGAACCGCCATCTTCAGTAGCTCCAAGTATATCCACTCCTGTCATATCACCCGTCTCAACAACGTGCTGTGGAGGTTTATTGTCAGGCGACACATACAGCTATCCCCCATCCTCGTTTCAGGTCAGCTGTGATACCGATTATATATATGGAGACATTCCGCGACAGCAACTCTCGACGGCGACATTTTCTCAATGTATACAGCGGTGCGCGACGAACACCATTTGTGTTGGCGTGGTTTATTCTCCATCAAAGTCTTGCTCTTTGAAACAAGCTATTGGTGCACCTGTGTACAAGAAGGGATACTGCGCAATACGGAGACTCGATGTACTTCCGGTACCCGTATCGACTCTACCTACAAGTACTTCAGCACAATCGTTGTCTATCACAGGCCTGGTCTCAACTCCTCCTGGTGTCGAAGTATTGCCAAGCAGTACATCCTCGATTGAAACGAGCCAGAGTACGGCCATCGGTAACGTCAGCGTGTCTTCTACAACTCGGGTTTCAGAAAGGCTTTTTTCCAATACACAACAAAGCACACAGCATTCGATTCCCATCACTAGTTTTCCAGTAGACTCCACTTCCAGTTCTCTCTGGTCAGCCTCGCCTTCGTCAACTCGAAATATACGCCCTCAACCTATGGCGATATCACCGAATGGATTGTGCGGACCGACATTCATGTATACGTGCCAAGATAGTATGTTTGGGCAATGCTGCAGCAGAGTCGGACGATGTGGGAATGATGCAGTTTCCTGTGGAGCTGGGTGTCGAAGCCAATATGGCGTTTGTGGCATGGGCGGTGTTTCTAGCTCTAGTACGGTACCTCAAATACCTGCGGACGCTACAACCGTGACGACTGTTCGAGCAACATCGAATGCGCCAAGCTCCCAGAGTCAGTCAGACCGGTCGGAGTCGAGCCTTGTCACCAGCCGGTCCTCGCAAGCTATGGCACCAATCTCGTCCAATTCTGAGGAAGCGATAATCGATCCCTCATCGACTATAAGTTATAGCGTTCCTAGGGATACCCACATATTTTCTCAATCGACCACGCCGTCCTCATTTACTCGCGAACGTCCAAACTTTAGCCAAACACCAGTAGCAGAGCTTAGCTTATCTACGGCCAGCTCTACTTTCCTGTCGAGTCAGCAATCCGGTAACCTTGTCAGTTCAGTTTCTTCATTTACAGTAGTGCCCGGATCAGCCTCCACTGGCAGTCCGTCTTCCTTCCAATCGTCCGATGACTTTGGTCACATTTCAAAGTTTCAATCAACGATGCTCGGACACATTCATACTCCAACCGCGTCGGATACTGCTGCACAGCCTTTGCACTTCCCCAGTCACCCCTCGAAGCACAGTGGAGAGCAACAGAATATCCCAACTGCTTCGAGTATCTTTGCTTCCAGTGACCATAATACGCTTCCCTCAGCTTCAAACGAGCCATCGGGCTTTAGCATACCTTCAACAACTCCCACGAGGCCGAGGTCTACATCAATATTGGCTTCGCGACCCCTTTCGTCTCGTCCTACAAAGAAACTTCAGCCTACTCCGAGTCCTGTTATCTACAATCCCCCTCCGTCATACTGGCATCTACCATCCCGGCCTACCAGAAAACCTCGGCCTACGCCTTACAGACCAGCTACAACTTCGTCATCCCTCAACAGTCGCTTCACGTCTCAGGCTTTGACGAATACTATCCTAGAGGTGTCGTTAAGTGCAATGACTAAGAAAGAGATCAAGACTTCCTCGGTCTCACAACTCTTTGGAAGCATAAAGTCTCGAAGACCTGAGCAGACATCACATTCTTCGTCCTATCCCAGCGACAGTAATAGTCTATCGAGCTACCCTCTGCCCAATTCTCAGCCAACGAAATCTCCACGGCGTCCTTCACGTACAACATCAAGTAGTAGGAGTTTTCCAGCAGGCCCCATTTCAGAAGAGCCAGCAGAAACGGTCCTACCATCCCATCAAAGAGGGTCGCGCTCTCGGTCTATCATATCGACACCTGATCTTCGTTCTCTGCTAACAGAACAATCTTCACCGACGAGGCGTACTCCTACGTGGATTTTGCCATCCCATATCAAAACGCCCAAACCACTTCCCCCAAATGTGCCAGTCTCTTTTCGTCATCCGGAGACCGTGGAATCAACGTTGGGTTCGCCAAGCCATGCATCCATAACCTCTGCAAGACGATCTCGTAGCCGTACTACACCGAGCCCGAGATTGTCGTCCAAGAGCATCTTATCAAGTCCAACACCGAGTCATACGATGACCAGTAGACCCAGTATTCCCGAAACAGTCCAAGGTAGCAGCAATGGTATACTATTTTCGGAGTCCACAGAAAGTCGCGATAGCATTCTTCCTCCACACAAGACGAGAACGCGTGCACACAAGACTATGTCTCACTCAAGCCAGACCACGGATAGTGCATTGTTACCGAGTGGAACGTTTCCAAGTGTGGCTGGAACCGAGTTTACCGAGCCAACGCTGCTGCCTTCCCAATCCTCCATTACCGGAATACCGGAAGGAGATGGCGATGATGATGGTGATGGTGTGTGGGATGGGGGTGAGGAGGATGGTGGAGGGAACAATGATAGTAGCAACAATAAAGGCGAAAACGGTGAAGCGGGAGTTGGAGATGGGGATGGAGATTACGATGACTGGTGGTGTGATGATGAGACGCAGATTGACGAGCAGTGTAGTGAGGGCCAACAAGATGGTGACCAACCAGATGGGGACCAACAAGGCGAGTACTCCCAAAACGAAGATGAAGAATATCAAGACGAGGACGCAGGGCAGTCAAGTGAAGAGTCAGGGGAGAGCGGGGATCCTCAGAGCGATGACGACTCCACGGAGGGAAGTGGTGAATCAGATGGGGATGAGGACCAGAAATGTACGGAGGAACAGTCGGAGGACGACAACACTGGGAATGATGAGCAGCCATGGAGCGGCGATGAGAAAGGAAATGACGAGGAGACAAGCGATGATGAAGCGCAGGACACAGACGACAACGATACCGAGACAGATGACGAAGAGCAAATCACAGACCAAGAAACCCCTGCTGACCCGCAACAAGACCAACAAGACTACGACGTAGTAGAAGAAGTCATCGAAGTCGTTGAAGTTGTAGTCGTCGACGATAGCGATAATGACAGTGAGACTCGGCCCAACACCGACGAAAATACATGTCAAGATTGCGACCCTGCTGCCAATACCACAGACGAAGAAGCGCAAGACAATATGGACTACGACATCGTAGAAGAAGTCATCGAAATCGTCGAAGTCGTAGTCGTCGAAGACGACGACACAGAGAACTGCCCGGACGACACTGGACGACACCACGCCATTTCCAGCTGACATTGGAGGGACAACGGAAGCCTGGCCTGAAGCGACGCATCGGCATCGGCATCGGCATCGGCATCGGCATGGAGATGGAGCGTCGATCGTGCAGCGGCTCACTTCGTCGTTGTTAGTCAATTGTACGCGGCCGACTGTTACACGGACGATTTATCCTGCTTGGTATACTTAGACTAAGATGTGAGGTTGCGAGTGGGAGTCTTGTTCGTAGGAGTCAAGATACAGCAGTTGTTACTGCGAGTCAGATGTCGATGGGCGCTGGTCGAGTCGGCGTCTGGACGATACGCGAGAAACGGGGTGAACTCGGGATGAGGACGACGGACGAGTGGGACTATCATGACCTAGCTACGCTTATGGCTCACTCTCATGGTTGGCAAGCTGAAACCGAGAGCAAGCATGGTGAGGATGTCCTGGAATTGATAGATCAGACTGCGCCTCGGATCTTTCAATGATGTTTTTTTCTTATTTCACATGAATCCTTCAAGTTCGTCTGTATATAGCATCCATGGATCGATTTCAATACTCAGCACATTGAGCCACACATGAATCTGGGTATGTGGTGCAATCTAAAGCCGACCAAGATTCCGCATGCTACACCGCTCCCCAAGTTGTCAACATCCAACCTCACCACATAACCTGCCAAACCGTATCACTAAACCCGACAATCTGCGAAAACGCCTGATCCCTCGTATCCACATTCGCCAACACCCGCTCCTCGCCCTGCCGATCCACAACCCGCAAATCCTGTCCCGAATCGCTGTAATCGCTCGACGGCTTCGGAATCGCCTTCCGCACCCACCGATCGATCTTCTCGAGTTGTGTGATCTGGTCGTAAGGCAGGATGAAATGCACCTTGTGTCCGATATTCGAAACGAACCGGATCGACGCGTCGCTGACGATGAGCCGGCCCTTGGATTTGTCGTGGTGGGATGTATAGGAATCGTAGTCGTGCTCGTTGGGGAGGTTGGAGGAGGAAGGGTTAGTTAGGGCGGCATCGAGGTCGGATGGCGATGAAGAGGATGGGGTAGTGCGCTCGTGCTGGTAGCGCGTGCCTTCGGCTTGGATGGATTTTATAGCCCATTCGGAGTGCGTGGGAATGTTCCAGAAGATTCGCTTTATCGGCGAGGTTAGGAGGCGATAGTCGGAGAAATTCGTGGCGATCGGGAACAGGGCGAAGAAGGCGATGCCGGCGCTGAGGGTTAGGGATTTGACGAGCGTGCGGGCGGAGACGGTGAGGGTGATGATGATAGTCAGGGTGAAGAGGGCGAGGGTGAACAGAGTGCGGTGTGGGACGCGCCATTCGTAGAAGCTGGGTTGTGTTAGCTTTTGCTTGTGGGAAGGTATTGAGGGCTGGAGACGGACTTGAGTAGGACTTCAAAGAAGTTCGCCATGTCACATAATTGGACCATGAGCCAGGGTCCGAGGTCCTGGATGAGCTTATCCGCCCATTGCTCGTCACCTTTCTTTTCGATGAACTCGCTGAAGGTCATGGCGGTTTCGTGGACGTCTTCTGTGCGCTTTAGGTCGTTGCGCAGGTCTTCTAGGGTCATCTTATGGAAGCGCCGTTGTATCACAAAGTACACAATTGCCGAGAGCTGTCAAAATGTGAGCCTGTTTCATCTAGTCAGGATGCATGGTGTCTTACCATGCCCGGGAGAAGTAGGTCAAATGTCCATAGTGTGAGGTATATCAGAAGATACTTGGTGGTCTCCCTGCGGTTTTCCCAGCGATATACGCGCCGCATCGTCATGATGAATTCCTGGAAAGGCGCCGAAGCAATCAGGACGCGCTCTATGTTAGGCATGATGGTCTCTTTGGACGGGACCGGCGGACTATTGCCGTAGCCGATGTATTGACCTCCATATTGATGAGCGGCGTATAACATTAGCTGGTGGGGTCAGAGAATGCATCAGCACTTTTGAGACTTTACGATGCTTACATGGTGCGAGTACGCTTGCCAGTCCGTCTCGAACTTTCCTTGGGCGTTTGTAGTCCCAAATTCTGTCCTCGGTTTCCTGACAAAGGTCTCTCGTGGAAGCAGCCTAATCTTGGTCACATGGCGATCAAGTGTCCATCGTATGAATAAGGTCTGTCGCTGTTTGATCAAATCATTGCGATTCTGTAGTGCCACATTCCGCTCTTTCTCAGTCTTCGCATCCTTGACAGCATCCTCGGCTTTGACAAGGTCGACCTCTTGTCCATGCGATACTTCCTTCGCAGCGATATTGGCCGCGACTTCATGGCTGCTTTCTTTCTGGAATTTGGTTCTCGTAGTCTGCACAGGGTTGTGTAGGAAGTCCTTAACTGTATGCTTGTCAGGTACCGGCTGCGCACTGTCAATGCGCGAATCGGTTTGCTTTGTGACATCCTTTGCAAGAATCGGCGATCTCGTGTCGCCAGTATCGATTTTGAGATTTTTATCCCTTGATTCCAGATAGACTGCCTTTTTTATCTTGGATGCTGCCTGATGTCGACGCTCGTTCACCGAGTCCTTCATACGGTGCAGGGAGAGGCGTGACTTGTCTTCTTTGGATGCATTCTCATAGTCACTAGCTTCGTCGACACTGGCCTGTCCTGCCTGATGTTCAACGAGCTTGACTTGACCATGGTGATTGATTGCAGAGCGATCGAGACTGATATCAGCTTCTTCGGCAATGGTATATTCGTCGCCGAGGGACGGCTGTGGCATGCTTGTTGTTTTTATTTTGGTAGGGCTACAGAGCTAGTGCTATGCAAGACCCCGCTCTTATGGGTAGGATAGCGTAGGGGTGTAGTGATGGGCGCAGGGAGTGTGAGTTTGTAGGGATGCATCATAAATGCTAGGTGAACGGTAATGCTAGCAACACCGCAGGGACGAACGCGTCTCGTGGCCAAGTGGTGTATACGTACGTCATAAACGGTCACTTTCTGTACTACCAGACGTTCACTCGCTTCCAAGATTTGTGATTGAAATCGCGATCGGGCACCTGCCATGTGCATCGCGACATCACCCATCTTGGAGACTCCTCCACGCGCATTATCTATTTGCTACATCGTAGAGCAGATTAATTTGATTCAAGACTAATAATAAGCTAATGAAGAGTCGATGCTGTGGTTTGTTCTGCTCTTTGATCGCTGAGAAGCTAACATTTGTGGCTGCCGCTAACTGGTCGAAGCGAATGTTGCTCTAGATTCCGAGGAGGGCATCAACAGCGATAGGCGTATTGACACCTACGACTATACCAAGGGCCAATGTTCTATGAATTACACTAATCTCATCGAATATGCACACGGAGGGTAGCTTCATGAACAAGCAAAATTAAATCCCTTTAGCCTACGCCAACACGCCCCCAGACATCTAGGTATCGAGCCGATTGTCCTGAACGCCTTGCGGGTCGAAAGTAAACCGAACCAAAAAGCTCCATCATAAGCCAACCAGTCATCGTGATCTCAATACAAGGCACGGATCCTCGACAGCCCCAATCCGCTATACAATGATTCTTATCCCACCCTCACCCCCATCCCCATCCCTTCCACCTCACTGCAGTCCGCTCACTGACTGCCCTGACTCCTCAACTTCCTCCCACCCATCCCGCGTGTCCCCGGTCCAACACTACTCGCAAAATTCGTAATCGTCAAGTTTTCTCTATCCAACACGCCCTCACTCTTGCCCACGCCGGCCACCGTCTTGCGCCCCATCTTCTTCATCGGCAACTTCGTATTCTCATCCCTTTCGCCACGCTGTGTTTTTAGTGGCGGAGCTGCTGCTGCCACTTTTGCGCTTAGGCCCAGGGGATCGTCTGACGGGGAGCCGAGAGGGAGATGGAGATTGCTTTCCTGCGAGATGATGTTAACGTCCAACTCGCGGAGAGAAAGGCCTGGACCAGTGCCGAGCATGCCTGAGGTCGAAGAGCCCAGACCTGGCATTGCGCTGATTGAACGGGCGAAGAGAGGTTTTGTTGTAGTCGTGGTTGTGAAGAGGTCGTCGGTAGTCGAGGTTGAGTTGGTGGCATCGTTGAAGACGAGTCCCTTTGTGGGGCTGCGTGAGGCGTCGGAGGATGCAGGGCGGTCGCGGAGACGAGAGAGGAGGGTCTCGTGAGCTTCAGTGCGTGGGAGGTCAGAGGGAATTGTGTATGCTATTCGCTGTGGCGTTTCGCCCGTTGGCTTGTACTCCACGAGTTGCTGGTTTGCCATGGCGGTTCGCAGCTCATGAAGAGGCGCACGTATCGTCGCATCTTCGGATAGGGTAGGCAGAGTATCTTTGATGGCAGTTGCTTGAGCGAACATGTCCGACTCGAGGGACTGCACGCGTGTGAAAGACGTTGACAGATGGTCACCTATGCTGGAGTAGGATGATTGGACAGTGGATGATAATGCACTGAGGGAGGATGTATGAGCAGCATGATGAGCAACGTTCTGGGCACGCACGCGAGAAACAATCTCGTCGAGCGAGTGCAACTGCGTATCCATATGCTCCATTTGCGCTTCGACGATCTTGACTGTGCTGGCGTGAACCGATGTCGTGGTATCCTTGATCGAAGTGGAATGCTGTGTCGCAGCTGCGAAATCTCCCTTGATCTTGATCCTCATCCCATCTCTAGATTTGCAGACGCCAGCTAGAATGTCTTTGGATATGGAAGTCCAGACTTCCATGCCGCTGCTGTATGCATCCTGCTTCGTGTCATAGGCTAGGTTGGCCGCTCCCATGCCTTCATTAACAACCGACATGCGATCAGTCAACCTCTGTTCTTGTGCTTCAGCGTTGGTATTGATCAGTGAGGTTATCTGGAGCAAAAGTTGCTGGCGCTCCTCTGCAGACTTCTGCTTTTCCTCATCAACGAACTGGACAAGCTGTCCTCGTGCTTTGTCGTTGGCTTCTACGAGAGCGGTGTTTGCTTCTAGTATCTGGTGATGGAGTTTGTCGTTGTTGGCCTGTTGTTCGTTCAGGTCCGTAACGAGCCCTTCGAACGTGTTTTTGAAGTCTCTGCCTAGTGATGCATAAGAAGAATGCAGCTGCTCATAATCAATACGCGATACTCCTTGTGTGTGAAGCGAATCTTACCTGGGTGTGGAAGGCGTCCAGCTCTGTCATGATATTGGCGGAAATCTTCTCTGCTGCAGCGGAAAGCTCGTTGAGCCCTGCTCCGACTTTCTGCTTGACCTCCTCTCTCAATGTTCGAATTTCTTCCAAAACCTCGTTCATGTCATCGCGAGCCTTGGCAGTCTGTCCGTTGACTTCCTTTTCCGAGTCACCAAAGGCCTGCATCTTTTCCTCCAAGAATGACTGCGAGGAACCCAATTTATCGAGCTCATCCTTGACGAAAGCCTGCATTCTCAAGGAAAGACTATCCACTAAGCGTTCTTGCTGAGCCTGGAACTGTTCGATGCGACTCTCAACTAGACTTGTGGTATCCACAACATGGTTCTGAGAGGAAGCCCAATTCTGTCTGTTCTGAGACTGGAGGTCTGATTTGCGGCGAATCTTGGATCGCAGGCCATCGATGTCGGAGGTCGTCTTGCCCAGGGTCGAGATCATGTCGTATCCAATGCCCGCTAAATCGTCTTCAGTCTTCTGATGCGCTTTTCGCAGGGTTGTCTCCTCGGCCAGATTTTGTCGGGTATGCTCCAAGACTACTTCAGTCTTTTCAAGGATTCCCTTCGTACCTTCCAAGGTGAGCCGAGTCTGCTCGTTGTCCTTTTTAAGGTTGTTGAAATTGGTGGTAATGGAGAACAGCTCTTGGACTTTATTCCGCAGGTTGATTTCCATTGTCTCAATCTTGTCGCGCTGCTCGTCGCTCAGTATGCGCCTTGATTCACTCTCGGTTGTGATTTCTTCGTAGGACTCCTGGGTAAGGTACACGCCATTGCGCTGCCTTGTTGCGATAAGCTCGCTCTTAAGTTTCTCGATCTCGGCCGTAAATTCTCTGAGCAGGGTCTTTTTCGAGACCAGCTGATTGACTTGTGGCTTGTTGCGGATATTCTTTGCGCGGAAAGCGTAGTCTAGCGTTGAGATTGTCTCTTCGAGGTTACTCTTGGCTGGTGACAAAGTAGCGATGATGCACGTCTTTGTCCGCCCACCCAAGGAGTCTTGCAGAAGACGCGTTAGTTTTGATTCCCGATACGGGATGTGAGGACTCCTCTCTACGAGCGCATTGATGACACGGCCGAGTGTCAGTAAGCTCTTGTTGATGAGACCCGCTTCAGCAGCGCGCTTGTTCTCAGCTCCACTTCGTTGAATATTCTCGCTCCCCGCAAGATCGACCAGGTTCAGCTTTCCGGCGCTCAGATATTCCTGGCCATCGTCTGTTACACGCTTCATGTACACTGTGATTGTGAAGACAGTATGACTTCGGGAGCTGAGGTCATTGCATTTGGTTGCAGCGACTTGTCGTTTGTGGCTGCCCGATCGAAGTAACTGGATGCCTTGGGTGGCAGTCTTCAGGTGGCACTCCTCCATTCCCTGTACCATGGTCGAGGTCCCGCCCTTTTTGTTGTTCTCTTCGTTGAAGATCTTCAGTTTCGTCGAATCATCCGCAGAGAGCAAATCCCGTAGCTCTTCGTTGTACAACTCAATAAAGGAACATTTGACAGAGTTCTCCACCTCTTCCGTCTCAAGTCGGTTGAAGAGCGAGTACAGTACGCGTGGCACGATTCCGGCATTGTCTGGGAGTGGCAAGATATCGGAGATGTCGCCGGACATGGTGTATGTTTTTCCGGTTCCTGTCTGGCCATATGCGAAGATTGTGCAATTGAAGCCACCCAGCACCTTCTCACTGTCAGCTCACTCCTGCATCTGTAAATTCCCAAGACATACCTCGTCCATGATGGGTGCGACGACTTCGTCGAAGATGATGTTCTGGTCCGCAGCTGGAGAGAAAACCTTGTCGAATTGATATGTCTTGTTGCTGAGCGCACTCTGGCCCATGGACAGCTCCACAGTCTTTCCCTTCATGCCATTCGTGTTCACCACAACACCGCTGTTCTCGCGCACTTCGCGATCGTTGCGACCTCGGCATCGTACAACAACATTAATGTTCGTCTCTTCGCCTCCCTCATCATAATCTGACGCCTTACGCTTGAGACTTGAACCTGGAGAGGATCGTACTCGTGAAGATGCTACAGAGTCTGCTGGAGACGAGCGTCCGTTATGCGCCGGTGTTGCTGAACGACCGCGCGCTGTACTGAGCGGAGGGCGCATCGAAGATTGCCGGTTCAGCGGCACCTTCTTGCCCGGCGGAGGGCCTGGCCGTGGGAGACCAGACATGGCGAAGATATTTCGAAAAACTGCCGTAAAAGAAGTCGTGAGATTAGCGATGGTGTTGGAGTGCTTGAAATGGTAAACAGGCGCTGGCGAAGGTAAACAATGCCAAGGCTAATCCCTGTTTGCGAACAACCGGGGCTGTTGAACCGAGCTTGCCCGCGTCAGAGCTCCAAGCTATGCACCGTTCATGCCACCTGACGTTCGACCCGTGATAGACTTCAATGTTCTTTATAGCTGCATTTACGAATAGATGCCCATGTTGATACCCTGCCGAGTTCCTACTGTAGCCCTTCCTCTGTCGTACGTCTGAGCGCTGCTCTCGCCGTCGGTCGACCCTTGCACCCCGCCAGCCCGCATTCCGTAAACCAGCACGACCTCGCCGTCGACGCCTTAGTCGTTTGCAACGCAAACAAGTGGCTGTACATGCGCCCGTGGTCTCTCTTCTCGTGAAATAGAAGTCATACGAAACAGGAGGCTGCTGCCTCAGATGAGTGTCTCACTGCTGGCCCCGTGAACAAAGCACACGCCCATCTCCTGCCTTGACTCTCCTACTGCTCCATAAGTGTATACCAGACCACCACCTACGAGGCGAGCAAGAGTTTGTACATGATGGAAGACGGAACCATGCAGGTGCTCCCCGGTCGCTCTATAGGCGGCTTCATGAGTATGTGCGGAATCCCAACACTTTGGCCTGTGAAAGACCGCGCTGACTCGACCCCAGCACTGGGCTGCTCCCTTCACGAGGTTTTGACAACGATCAAGAGTGAATTGCGGGCATTTCCTAGATTTCAACTATACCACGACGATGCGCGACCCATACTCACGCCGATACACCTCGTGCTCCCAGACAACGGCCTGCGGTTACAATTCGATGGCCCAGACCAGCGGTTACGTTTGATAGAGGTCCTGGACTTTTCCAAGGCAAAGCTGGTGTACAAAGATGTGGAGGTGCTCAAACCTGTAGAAGGACATGGAGCGCTGTCCTCGGGATCGGTGGGACCCAAGTTCAGACACATCTATGATAAGCTCCTGGGACCAACCTACGGCGGGGAATACATACCACCCGACTCAGACGACCCGAATGCTAGAGGCACCTACAACCTCTCCTATCCAGGAATCGCCTTCAACTTTCCAGTGCAACACTCGGCGTACTCCCCCAAGAAAGACTTCATCTCCTTGCTATCGTCTTCTGCAACAGGACCCGCGACTTCGATGGCCGTCTTCAGCGGTGAGTCATGGCAGAAGGCACGAGGAACCCTGTTCAGCTCCACACCTCCAAATCCGAGGACGATCGCCCTGTCGGGGAAACCAAAGGAGGGAGGCCCGGATGAGATCGAGCTTGCGCGGATACATGGAGAGGGCCGGATAGAGCTTGTGAGGCGCTCGAGTCCTCCCCTCTGGATAACGCTCAGCGAGACGACACCTCAAGATCTGATCATGGAGTTGGGAGCTCCTGATTCCATCTACAGGAAGCACGATCACCGCCTTTCGATCCACAAAGATCGGCGAGCCAGTGACGCCTCAGATCTGTCTCCTACAGCTTTGACCTCCAATGACCATTTCGACTCGGACCATGGCTCCGGCGTTACAGATAACGAGGACGACTGGGAGGATGACGATGAGGCAGCTGTCGAAGCTCAAGAGCGGGAGATCGCTGCAGCGGAGCATTTCTACAACTATTACCATCATGGCTTCGACATATTGATATCACAACCGACACAAATATCACCACCTTCACCAACGGCAGAGCGAAAAGAGTCTGAGCTCCACGAAGAGGGCGAGCTGAGCGCGCAGCCACTCAACCACTTAACAGCCACCAAGATCATATTCCATGGCAACATTCCAGGATCGTATCAGTTCAATCGCCACCGGAGAAGCAGATGGACCTTGGAGCATGTTCCGTCAGATCTCTACAAAGACCCACTGAATTCTGAGATGCGCTTCGCCGACATTTCAGGAAGATTGAAGGAGGTGTTCAAGTCGTACTACGAGAACGAGGAAGAGGAGCGTCTCCAGCAGCGGGGCATGGCCTTGAATAGGGGTTGGGGCGATAGCCCGGGCAGCAGTGTAGAGCTTCTTGGGGGGTGGGAGGATGCTTCAGGGAAGAAGAGCAGGTTTGCCAATCCCGGGACTGGCCTGATCGAGGGCGATGGCCATGTGGGCAACGTGGAGCTGTTTGGGTTTCCTGGGATGATTTTCGAGGTTCTGAAGAATGGCGCTGTGAGTGCCTTGACTATATACTAAGCGGCATTCTAGTTGGCATACTCGTCATTGGATGGAAGAGCGGCCCCGATGAGCATAGATGGTGGGAATTAGGTAGATCCCATCCGAACCTGCATTCTTATAGCGAAAGTTGAAGGCCAACGTCGTCTTTTCTCCTGATATATTCCATGGCAGACAGATATTCCCTCCAAATTACGGTCTTCTACTTTGTTGCTTCGTGAACCCTGGACGATGCGATCCAACTCCTAGCATTCCGAGCTACATCCGAGATATCCCCGGCAGGACACAATAAGATACCATATCGATAAGCATTTCTCAATCACCAAAACCCAAGCACACGGCACACGACTGAAGCTTCAACCCAGTAACCCCATATCCCACTCCAGACATGCCACCTGCCAAAGATACCCCAAAAGGCAAAAAGCGCACCTCCGACGGCAGACCAAAACCCCAAACCACGACCTCTCAACAAGCCGCCCAGCAAACACCCACATGCGCGCAACCTCCCAAATCGCCCAGGACATCATCTCTCGAGCCCGAGCCCACACCCACGACCTCAGAGCCCACCCCGGGAGTCTCAAACTCCACAGAACAGCCACAGCAACCTCGAGCCACCAAAGCAGGCCAAGCACCGCACAAGACAGCAAATCCAACCCAAAACCCAAAACCCAAATCAACCAAGAAACACAAACTCCCCCGCCTCCCACCTTACACAACCCTCACAAAGCGCCCGCTCCTACATCCCGCAATCCCCTCGCCGTACACATCTGCCAGCGCGCCGAAATGCGTCTACATCACCACGACCTCGCCGTTCGTGCCGGCCGTAAAACGCGTCCGGTTCCTGCTGTCTGAGATCGAGAAGCGCGGGGCTCAGTCTGAGATTTCTACTATCGCTGCTGGAGCTCTGGGGAAGGGAAAAGGGAAGATGGGTACAGGGGGGGCGAAGATAGGGATGCAAGCGAACGGCCGCCTGCACGCTCGAACAGTCGAGCGAGCGATAGCCTCCGGTCGCGTTGACGCCGTGAACGGTACTTCCACCGCCACTTCCACTGTAAATGCTCCGGGAAAAAGCACAAGTACAAGTCCACCCAGACCTCCCCGCGCCGAACCCGTGTTCCTAAAAGCGGCCGGCAAAGCGATACAGCGCGCGCTGGAACTGGGCGTGTATTTCCAGAAGGTGGGGGATTGTCGCGTACGCGTCGAGTTTGGCAGTGTGAGTGCGGTTGATGATGTTGATGTCGATGTTGGCAGGATGAGGATGGAGAAGATGGAGATGGAGATGGAGAGGAAAGAGCAGGAGCGGGAGCGGGAGCGGGGAGAAAGGGGGGAGGAGGAGGGGATGGAGGAGGGGAAGCAGAAGGAGAACGATGGGCAAGAGGAATTAAGGTTGGAGGATGAGCGTGCTGATACGAGTGCGGGTGCAGAAAGAGAGATTCCTGATGCTGCGATTGCACACAAGGATCTGGATGAAGAAGGCGAAAGGCCTGAGAGCCCGGTTCAAGAGCAGAGGCATACAGCAAAGAAGGACAAGGGGAAGATACTCAACGAAGACGACATCCCCGAGACGCGGATCCGGATGCTGAGTGCCGTCACCGTGGCCATCAGGTTGCTATAAGCACCCAAACACGTCATCTGAGTGCCAGTACCAGTCCCTCTTCATAATCGAGATACCCTATGATTTACCTCTTATCTACGAAAACCCTGTTTGAGGCTTCTTGAAATAGAAAGTGTTCAGGCCTCTAAGAAGCCGCCCATTGGCTTTACCGTATGATTGTGAGCTGTTGACCGAGTCTATCCGATTCTTGGATGACACTGGTAAGGTCATCCTCGAAAACTAGCCCTGGAGGTCGTCTGTACATCACTCGCAAACTGACAATACAAGAAGCCCCACAAGCAAATGATGAATATATCTCATTGGAGCTACCCCTCTCTCCACATGCTACCTCCCCAAACCACCTTCCCACCCTCATCCCTCATCCCTTCTCGTCCCACCAAGTCCAAAAGAGCGTAACATCCCCATCCCCGTCCCCATCCCATCCCTCCCCTCCATGACAAAAGAAAAATCAATGATTCAAATACAAAAAATGTCTAGGTCGTCTCATCTCCCAGACCAACCCTTCCTTCCAAAAACAAACCGACTCAATACAAGCCTCGATCCCGTGCAGAACACTCTCAATAAAAACGCAGACCCGAGGTCTCGACACTGACAGAAAAACGCCTCCCGTCCCCAGAAAGCAAGCAGACCGACCCGGTCCACCCATTCAAAGACGCCGCCAGACCTGAGATGCTAGGAAAAGAGCAAAAAGGCAGACGCCGAGTGCATCGCCGCTTTTGGGCGCACAGCCATTGTGTGCGCACACATGCTAAGCTAGGGAAATGGAAAATCAGTCAAGTATGTATAGCAGTAGTGAAAAAATGTCGAGGTTTCTGAATCGTCGTTTCGTCTTCGGTGTTGCTTTCCCCTTGCAAGATGCCGTGCAACCTGTGTAGTCGCATCCGCTCCTGACAGTCGTAGGCGATATTCCGAGTGTAGATATGTCGTGAGATAGTTACTCGCGTACTTCAGATACAGGAGCACTGACGAACGGGAAGGCTGTGGATGAGCCTATACGCGTCTCAGAGCAGTGATGTGCTATTTCTCTCACCCAGAGGTGTGGTGAGTGTAGGGTCTCCGTAGGGCTTATCGCGCCGTCTCCTGAGAGCGTTCACGCGGGCCTGCCTCCCCAGGTGCAGTGGAGTGTGTAGTGATGCTGAAGGTAGACACAGCACGCTCACCGCTCGGGGTGAGGGTATTGGTTAAAGTACGCCATCATTGCCACACCAAGAGCAACCACCGTAAGCATGGACATGGCGGGAATCGCAGAGTCGTGTCGATTAGTTGGCCTTGTCGCTAACGCGTGCGAGGTTTTGTCTTCGTGACTCCCAGGTCGACCATTTTGCAAGATTGTCTGCTGCAACAAAGCGCTTGGTCCATTCTGTTCCACGTCTTTCTCATTTATGATCGTAATTTCGCCTTCCTGAGCGTCTTCGTCGTCCGCAGATCCGTCGACGATGGGACTGGTAGACTCTTGAGCAGAATTACTACTGCTTCGACTGCGGCGTCTGGCTGATCTCGCGCCCTTGGCATCATCGCTCCTGATCTTCTCCACCATCTCCGCCAGAGTCTTGCGAGTCGTTGCACTCTCAGCTTCAGCATCCTCAGCCCGTTGCCGGTACCGCTCCATCTGTTGCTTCATCTCATTCATCTCTGACATCATCGTTTCCAACCGCGCCTGCAGGCGAGCCGTTGCCGCTTCAGGAAGATGAGGTGAGGCTGATCCATTTTCCAGGCCGGTGTTTTCGGTAAGCTCAAGGCTAGTTGCTTCTGGCTGTGAGTCGCCGTTGACCAGTATGGGCTCAGCTGATTCTCCATCCTTGCTGGTTTCTCGTTCGAGCCGTTCCGCTCGCTCCTCAGCATCAGCTCTTGCACGTCGCTCTTCATTTAGGAGTGTCTCCAAGTTGCGCACTCGTACACTTTGAGTCTCAATCTCCTTCTTGGCGGAGTTCAAGGCTTCGGTGAGCGACGACGTTTTTGATTCGCGAATAGGGGAGCTGCCTGGCCGCTCCGTGTCCGTCCTCCGAAGCGAGGGTTGATGTGCGTCTGGCTTTTCAGGCAAAGGCTGCTGAGGTGGGGGTGCTGGCGGCTCGGAGAACCTCGTCTTCAGGTCCTTGATGGGGGAGATCTTGACATTTGTCGTTGGAGATGGCTTGACGTGCTCCTTTTTGGGGTCGCTCGTAAGAATGGAGTTGATGTATAGGTGAGTTGCCTGCAACTCTTGGGACTGTTGCTTGGCGGCCTTCATCTCGGCCTGCTTCGGGTTAGGAATGACATGACGAACGATCAACAAATACACTCACATTGAGCTTCTTCACGACCTGCTCCATGGTGACGGGTTGCAGCCAGAAGGTGGGGTGTCGGGGTTGTTGCATGCCACCGGCGCTGTTTGGTATAGCGCCCCCAGGTCCTTGCATCCGGCCACCGTTCATTGAGCCTTGACTAGGTGTTCGGCCCCGCATGTTTCCCAGTTGTTGTTGGCCTCCGGGTCCCATCATGTTCGGCAGTTGGGGGCTCTCGATTTCTCCAAAGTTGAGGTCCATGATGTTGGTGCCAGCGTTGGAGTAGATGCCCGCATGCTCGACGCGAGCAGCAACCTTGCGGTGGACTATCGTCTTCTGATCCTCACTAACAATATCGATACCGAGCTCCAGTGTGTCTTGCTCGCGGAGTTCATGAGGGTCAGAGTCCCGATTCTCTTGCGACAGGCGCTGGCCGTTGACAAAGGTGCCGTTCGAGGATTTGACATCGCGGATCCACACCTTGCCGTTCCGGTCAGCCCAGATCTCGGCGTGCTGTCTAGAGAGAACTTTGGAATCGAAATAGCCATTGAGGGGGGTCGGTATCGTCTTGTTGTTCGTCTGTCGGCCAATGCGAAGAACGTCAGGAAAGAAGGGAACGGTGATGGTTTTACGCTCGAACGTGCCATTAATGGGGATCAGATGCAGTATTGCAGGGCTCTCCTGTCCTTGTGGCCGTGCGACGCCATTTTGGGCCGTCTGTGTTGCGCCGTTGTGTTGTGAGGGCACCAAGGGCGACGGTGAGTGTAGCGCAGTCATGGCAGACGCTGCCGACGGTCCTGAGCTCGCGGATGCAATGGGCTGCGAGCGTGCTGTCGATATGCCAGAGATGGGTTCTGTCTTGGACGCTGGCCATAGCCCTCGTGGAGCCTTCTTGCGTGCCCACGTCGATGCTTCACCCTGTGGTGATGGCCCGACGCCGTTTGCTTGCGATGACGATGCGGAGACGGTGGAGCTGGACGACGCGGCTGAGGAGAGCGACGAGGACGAGTTGGCGCGCTGGACGCTCTTGCGGGGCATGAACATCTGGCGGTAGTCGTCGGTGGTCATGGCACTTGCGCCATTGGCGACGCCGTTAGGGCCGTTCCATCCCTGGCGAGAAATGTTCTGGAAGTTCGGGGGAGGAGCGACGGCCGTCATTGACACGGACTTGCGCAGGAGCGACTTCCAGGGGTCGTGGTGGCTTTCGTCCGCGCGCTGGCGTCACTTTTTTTATTTTCTTTGCACGGCGCCCCGTTGTCCGCTGATCGTTAGCGCGGCAGCAGCGTGACGACCCCAAATGCTGAACAGCGACAGCGACAGCGACAGCAACAGCAACAGCAACAGCAACAGCAACGCAAAGACGGCCGTCCAGACACTCTCATGCGCCGCGGCGGGTTCGGCGGGCGGGCTGGCGCAGCGGGCGGGGGGTGCGAAGCGCGCGAGGGTCGTCGGTCGTGTGCTTGTCGGATAGAGGCACGGTGCGACGTCAGGGCGGGCGCGGGCGCTGGGGACTGGCAGCGAGGGAGAGTGCAGCAGCGGGCGGCGGGCGGCGAGCAAGAGATGGCGAGAGCGACCGCGAGAGGCGTGGCGATGGGCGGTCGTGGGCGTGCTGGGGGTGCTGCTGTTTCTTGGGGGAGTGGAGAGGTGTATCGTCAGGCCTTGTCCTCTCTTCCCACGGCTGCAGGATGCTGACTGGCTAGGCCAAGCACCGTGATCTGTTGGTCGACGACGCAGCCTCGGCCAGGGACTGCAAGACGCGGCGGCGGCGAGAGCGCGTCAGCAGCTGTCTACGGAGCAGAATAGTGTGATATCAGCAACAGCCGCTGCATTCCACACAGGGTGAACACTTGAACGCGCTGTTCATATATCACGTGGCCGTGCGTCTGCCCGCACCTGGGCACACATCGCTTGGCGGCACCGAGGTCTGTCTGTCAAACATCTCGTGTTTCCTCCCCGTCCGCCCTGCATTCAAACAGCGAGCAGTTCTATTGCCATGCCTGTCCCAGTTGGTGCCATGCCCGGAGGTGGCCAGCATGGCCCCTCGACATTCGATAAACGTAGGTCCTGCAGCTCGTTTGCGACCGAGCGCTGGCTAACGCCGTGCAGTGAAGATGGGTGGTATGATGGGAGGCTGTACGTGAAGATTCACCCCCGAAATGCACGTAGGGCGCATTCTTACACATATAACAGCCGTCGGGCTGATCATTGGTTTCATATTCGGTATGCTCCCGCTGCAGCTACCGCCCGCGCCCGTCTGACGACATACCCGTAGGCTTCACGAACATTGTACGATATGGGCCTGGCCCCAATGGAATGCTGCGCACACTGGGCCAGTACATGCTGGGCTCGTCGGCAACTTTCGGGTAGGCCATAGTCGGTTCTCTAGAAAAGAATAGCTTGGCTGAACACGCTCGAACAGCTTCTTCATGGCCATCGGCACAACCATCAGAACCGACAGCTCACCCATAGCCACCGAGGCCTTTGCAAAGATACACAGGCGACCCGTGGTCCTTCCTCGAACCTACCAGTACGCACGCTCGAACCGCGATGAGAAGGACTAGACAGCGGACCGATGAAGGATCATGGTCTTCGTATAACAAATGTACAACATTATAGGACGGCGAAGAGTTGGGAATGGCCCTGTGTATATACATAAAAGCATTAGCACCCGACGTGAATAATCACGATCGAAGCATCATACCCGTGGGTATGGGTTGTGGGAGAAATTCATGTTCCTTTCACTTTCACGTCGCTTTTAGGTGGCTTCACCACACCTGCTCACTTCACGGCCTCGGGTCTCGGGTAAATATCGCGCAAACCTGCCCGTCTCCTTCTGTTAAGTCTGCTCTTACACCCTGAAACAAACACATACCGAGCTCTGTGGTACAAACTCGCGCGCCCTTCATACCTAACGAGCTCACAAACTCTCCTCCCTACCCCAACTAACCAACATGGCAGAAGAGAAGGGTGACAAGTTCATCATCGAGCGCCTGAACACCAGGACAGCAGACATGCAGAAAGGGAAAGGGAAGGCCCGCGAAATTGAGTACAGCACGCGCAACACCAATGCATCCTCATCCACGCCCTCCGGTAGTCGCCGCCTGAACACCTCCTCCGGCTCTCCCATGAAGATGGATACCCAGCTTGTCGAAGAAGGGCACGAAGAGTACGGCGAGCACGATACCGAGCATATCGAACAGGTCTCCAGATACGCTCACGGCCTTTCCGAACACGCGCGCGAACCCGACTCCGCCTCGGTGAACAGCTCTCTGGACCTCGCATCCCCCAGCAGCCTCGAAGCAGCGCCCTCCCTCGAAGCAGCATCTCTAGAGTCTTCACCCGAAGGCGAATCCGCCGGATCCAGGGAGTCGCACCACCACGTTCTCAGTGCGCTGCTCTCGGATGTGTCCTACAAGATCTACATGCTGGGCACGGATTGGCGCTATGAGACATACACTCCAGAAGTCATAGCCACCGAGTTTGGAAGAATGAAGCAAGAAATGCGGCGCTTGCAGTGGATCTTGAAGGGTCAGGAGGATGAGCGGATTTCGGATTTGAAGAGGGCGATTGCGTCGGACGAGAAGCGCGATCGGAAGTGGAAGAGGATCGTGTCTGACACGCAAGAGCAGGCGAGGGAGGTGGTTGGCGAGGGGGAGCGGCTGTGGAGGCGAGAGGTCCAGCGGTTGCAGGAGGAGATTATGCGGTTGAGGGATAAGGGACAGGCGAGGTAGGTTATGGGATGGTCATATCTAATTGGAGTGGCGCTGACGGCTGTACTAGCAATTCCTCATCCGCACCTACACCGACGGTTTCTCGTCTCAAAATCCGCCGTCGCCCAGTGCAAGAGATGTCTGCCGACGAGAGCGGCGCGAGGTAAGTTCAACAACACTCACAGCTCGACATTGAAGAGCTATAAACTAATCAGATGCAGCGCCGGCAACATGCCCTACGACAGCACTCACCAGAGTCCTCGTGACGCTTACCAGAGCCCTAACAACGCCTACCAGAATCCCTCTCATAGCGTCTACCACCACGGTCCACACCCCTCGCCCCGGGACACACCAGCTGTCCATCCCGCACCCCCATCCCCTCCCCTCCCACACAAGCAGCCCTCGCCCAAACGTCTCAAGCTCGCCAACGAGCTCGAACACCTGCGCCTCCAGCAAGAAGCGTCCGGTGTGGACGACGACATGACGCCCGAGCAAATCGAGGCCATGTTCGCTGAGCAAGAACAGCAGGGACGGCGGTCTGGTTCCCCTTCTGCCAATAAGGAAGACAGAGATAGCAGGGGTATGGTGACGTATACCTACGCCGACGGCGCCATCAGGGGCTACTCTCCGGGGAGTGGAGAGAGTGTGAGTTCATCGGTGACTACTGTCGTCGGGCATGACGACCAAGCCAACGACAACGACCACATCCAGGGACACGCTCACGGCAACGACAATAGTCAGACTGCTGGGCCGGCCAACGTTCGCTACACATCTATTCCCAGCTCTGGATCCCGGCCGCAGGGTGTCATGTACAACTACCGCAACGGCGTCATCACGAAGACGTACGTTGATCGCCATGGCAAGCAGAGGACGTTTGTACGCGGTGGACGGAGTGCTGGTACTGCCACTGGACCCCAGACTGGACCTGGCACGGGAGCTGGAACGAGTGCCGATGCTGGTGTCGATGTCAACGGCAATTCATTCCCGTCCACGCGTACCTCGAACATGTCATCGAACCATGGTGCAGACGAGTTGTATACGCAGTTACAGCATGCCGCTCAGTCTGGATCTGCGTCTCGATCTGCTACTATGTCCAACTCCCAAACTCATACCAATGACCACACCCGCGCCCACAACCACGGCCCTGGTTTTGCGTCTCATGTGCATACGTCTGCCGGAAACAGCCACAGCCTCGTACAAATCAGCCACGACTCGGACAACATCGCTACGCTGCATACACACACACACAATCGCACGGCTCAGCGGCCTAGTGTGCATGTGCAGAGTGGTGGGCATGCGGTCCGAGGACAGACGGGACGAGCGGAGCAAGACAGACACACTGTAACGGGAGGCCGTCGTTCTGGGTCTAGCGACAGCGACAGCTCGACGTCTACCGAGTTCGTTTAGTGCGTTCGGAGGAGATGGGGACGGCACGGGAGAGGGAGAGGGAGCAGCGGGATGATTAGGAGGAGAGGGGATGGGATGGGTAAGAGGGAATGATCAAAGGATGTGGAACTTGGGAATTGGCATGACATGACTTGACGTTCGACACGATTTCTTTCTTGTCCTCTACGGCAACGAATTGGACATCGAAGTGGAAGGAAGCGGATTTTGTCCCGTCCTGTCCTGTCTTGTACTTGGAAACTTTGCTAGACTAGGGTCAAGAGCAGTGAGTGGGCGCGGCCGAAGATGGGACTCTGGCATGGCATGGCATGGCATGGGAAGCCTGACGATTTCGCTCTTCCGCTTTTCCCTGAACTATGGGATCCTTTGCGGTTGGCTATGAACTATGAAATTCCTGCATGAGTCGGGGTACACGATGTAGTCTACAGTATCTGGATCAGCGACGTGTCCATATGCTCCAAATCAGTATAGGAATCCGATAGGACCAGACAAGACAGCAAACCAAACTGAGTAGCCTAGCCTAGCTCGAGTTCAATTGTTTAAGCCAGTCTAAGGATCTAGATTTCGCACGCGACGTCTTGTTTATTCAGAACAACGGGCAAGTCAAGGATGCCCTAGCAGTGTGATTCGATATGAGGATACCATCAATATTACTTTAGCAATTACGTCAACCTATACAGCCTCAACGATCATACATGAAAAATGTCCTGGGCTGGGCATGGAATGTAACCAGGAAAATATGTGTACACAGAAATACAAAGGATAGATATCCGCCCGACACCTGCATCACCAGAGAATGCAGTCCCGGCCCAAATCCACCTACTGATCCCGTCATATCTTCCCTTCTGCTTGAAACATTGCGACGTTGCTCTCTCCGTCTCTCTCTTTCCTTCCTCTTCCTCTTCTCTTCCTCTTCCCTTCCCTTCCTTCCCATCTCCCCAAACAACCACATCAAAAGACATACTACACACCAGTCAGTCTCCATCTCCATCTCCATCTCACTCCCCAACAAATCTCTCAAACTTACAGGAATAAACAGATACGGCACTCTCCTCGTATACTCCTCCCACGCCTCGCCATACATCTCATGGCACTTTGCCAGATCGCGGCTCGCGCGATGGATAATCATGGCGGTGAAGAAGACCGAGTAAAACCAAGGGAACGGCGACTCGAAGCCGCAGATGAGGCCCCAGGTGACGGCGAAGAAGACGTCGCACGTGTAGTGCACTTTGCGGGCTTTGCCATCTATTCATACGAACAAATTAGCCCGTCAATCACGAAAGAGCCATTTTGCTTCGCAGGGTGGAGGAACAGGGATTAGGCGCAGAGAAAAAGGAAATGCAACAAACGTACACCATCCATCCACCAGAATCTTATTCCCATGCTTCGTAGCAATCGTCTTGGGGTTATGTATCTTGCCGTACGGAAAGTACGGGAACGTGGTGCGCTCCTCCTGGATGCCCTTCTCCTCGAGCCGGAACTGGTTCTTCTGGCTGTTGCACGTGTCCCAGACGTAGTAGACGCCGCAGTACATGGCGATGAGCAGGGCGATGAACCACTTGGGCCAGTGGTACTCTGCCGGGTCGTGCGTGGCGATGTACAGGATGGAGTGGCAGTAGGAAAACGGGACGCCTGCCATGTTCCAGAAGATGAGCATGAAGCCGAGTTTTTCGTAGTACATGTCCCTGTGCATGGTCGTTAGCAGGCTGTAGTGTTTGTTGGGGTGGAATGATTGGTTGGACTCACCAAGTTGTGATGATCAGATGCTCGCCCTTGGCGCAGGCGTTCGAGTACGAGAATTGCGCGAAAAGGAGGAAGATGGCCTCGCCGGAAACATATCCGTACGTCTCATACTGCTTGAATACCATGCCCAGGGCAAGGAACCACAGTGTGAACCACGGGACACGGACTTCGAGGAACATCTTGAAATCGAGGATCCCGAAAAGCCGAGGGTTCAGCTCCGCGCCCAGGAAGAAGTCTCTGATAGGTCGTCCGGTCATGCGAATAGTCGCACCACGAGCGTATGCTGACGTATACGCAATGAACGAGCATAGAAACCCAGAGATGATAGCCACGGACATGATGGATCCAAACTCATCAATCAGAGTATACAGCTTGAAGAGCCCCGTAAAGTGAAGAACGAGACCAATGACCGTGCTCGTGTAAAACGACCACATGGCCGAGCAATAGTAGTCCAGACGCTGGCCATTCAGATGCGGGAGCGGCTTGCCCTTGCGGTAGACGCCCGGGAGCAGCATGTAAAACGCCATCTGCAGGAGGCCAAAGAACCAGTAAATCTGCCACGCCTTGTTGCTGGGCCATGCTTCCGTCCAGACGAGGTACGCCATGCGGAAGACGAAATCCTTGAAGCTCTCGTCGCCGTCGGGTTTGGGAACTTTGCCGTCGTAGAGAGCCGTCCCTATCCACATGTAGTACATGAGTGTCGGGAACCCGATCATCATGGCCGACATGCCCAGCGAGCCTCCAAACTCCCTCTTGCCTGAAGTGTCGATGGCGGGGTTGTCCAGCTTCTTCAGCTGCTCCGACTCGGGCGTAACGGCCTTGGGGGGTGTCCCATTTGCCTTTCCATTGAGGTATCCATTCGTGTGTCCGTTCGTGTGTCCATTCGCATTTCCGTTCGCGTGTCCATTCGCATTTCCATTCGCATCTCCATTCGCATTTCCATTCGCATGCCCATTCCCGTTCGCATATCCATTCGAGTACCCATTCGCATACGCTTTCCCATTCAAAACCTCACCATTCAGCGCCTTCTCCCCTCCATCCTCCAACGTCGAAAACGGTTCCGGGGTCTCAGAAAGGTCGCGGCTGGGCAGTATGGACTTGCGCGTGTATTTCTTGCGGCCGGGCGTCTCGACGAATCCAGGGTGGGAGGGCTTACTGTCGGACGCATGCATGTCAGCCATTGTCTCGTCTCGCGAGCAGTTCGCGCGACGTCTCAGGACAGGGCAGCGCGAGTTTCTCAGCTCAGCTCAGGGCGCGCGTTCGGAAACCCCAGAAACTGAAAATTGGAAATTGGAAACTGACCTAGGAGTCCTCCCCGTCTGTGACCGCGTCACTCGTTCCGACATATTAGCAGTGCAGGTGAATGCCAGCGACGGACGTTTGCCACTGCCACTTGCCCCTGTGCTGGTTTTTCCCTCAATTGCACTCAATTGCGCAGCTTTGCGCAGCGTTGGAATGGGAGGGAGCGGCAAGCCAGCCTTTATAAACACGCCATGCAATTGTACAATACTATAGTGACAGACAGAAGATTGCCGCTGCGGCACGGGCACGAACTCGAGGATGCAGTCTCAATGTTTGTTGACATGTGTTCCGGAAAAATTTCAGGGTACTGGCCTCGTACCACGACGTGCAGCCAATGACGGGTGTTGTGAGTGCCAAGCGCGTCTAATGCCATGCCCAATCCGTCGTCGATCGACACCTCGCCTTTCCCATGAACACCGACAGTTCTAGAGTTTGGAGACGAATTGATAGACCAGATAGATGTCGTGAGCAGTTTTCATTGCAAGCGCATATATCTCTTTGGGATCTACACAGCAATGCTAATATTCGGCAGAGCGAGGTTTCATTCTCATGGCTTTACAGTCTACCGAACACATTTTAGGGGTACTCAATTGACCGATTCCGATTTTACCTTTAGACCTATACATGCCATCCGCTGATAAGCCATGTCCAGTTTCCATCGCAAGCTACCGCCGTACGTCATCGCCAGATTGATGCCCCCTTCGCTAGATCCCCGTGAGCAACCCTCAGGTATGGTGCTACCAGTATAAATCATGCCCTCAGCTTGCAATGTGACAAGAATCGACCTCTAATCATCTCAGAGTCCCGGGGTTGTAGATTGAATTACTACGCGTAGTGTGGGCAGCCACCGCTATGCCGACTGTTCCCATGTCTTCTGATCAAGCTGTAAGGCACCAAGCACGCCCAGCAGAATTCATGACCGCATCGTTGGCCTACTCAGGGTCAGCATCCTATACAGAAACCGCAACCGATAACGATAGACCACTTACAGATCATATCTAAAAAGGGAGGTACAAAGTCAGCATTTGTTCTTAAATCAGGAGAGGAGAGGGTGGGGGAACAACGTCTGTGTATCGGTAGGCCTGCCCAAGACACTGAATCGTATCTTAAAAAGACACCACCAATGAACACAGACTTCGTACCTTGGATGACTTACGGTCGCAGCCACTGATCTTCTCAATATGGTACCCACAGCCCTTGTTCGGGCACTTCTTCGCCATTTTCTTAATCATCTTCTCACTGGCCTTGATCTGCTCTTGCTGCTCGGCCTCTTTCTTGCCGCTGACACGGTACTGATACTCCTCGCATGTCTCGCCCTCATGCCAGCCGTTGATGTTTTCGCAGAGGACGCACATTCGGAACCCGCACTTTCCGCAGCGGAAGATGTTGCCTTCGTCGGCGCTGACATGGATCTGTCCGAAGCCGCATCCAGGGCTCTTG
This sequence comes from Lophiostoma macrostomum CBS 122681, assembly GCA_010405375.1. Lineage (NCBI taxonomy): Eukaryota > Fungi > Ascomycota > Dothideomycetes > Pleosporales > Lophiostomataceae > Lophiostoma > Lophiostoma macrostomum. Next base: position 56,764 of record MU004314.1, on the reverse strand, counting down.
CACCAGATGAGACCTTCTTCGGCATTCATGGCGTCTCGAGCAGATAGGTCGTCGAACCTGCGGATATGTTCAATACGCGTATGTCAATGAGATTATAGCAGTGTTACTGACCTCTCATAGTCTTGCGGTACGGCGTACTGCTGCACTTCGTGGTGCTGCAGGATGACCTTGCAGTCCAGCGATGGGCAGGTGATCCGATTCCAGGGTGTGCTCCCAATGTGCGTGGTCAGGTATTGCTTAAAGCAATCTTTACATGTGTCGGACTGATGCTTGCATCTAGCAAGGCTGGCCAAGTCGGCGAGGACAACATCATCACCGCAGATTGCACACTCACGCAGAGTAGAACGAGCCTCGTGTTTCAATATCGCGTGCTTTTCGTTCTGGTACTGCTGCGCGAGGACTGCGTCGGCATCCTCCATACGGCGATCGTTCTCGGATAGCAAAGAGACGGTTGCCTCATCCTCGTCAGAAGATATGTCGATTGGATCAATTGAGGTTCCACGTCTCGATTGACGATTACCACTTCGGGGTGCAAAAGGTTCCCTGTCCCTATACGTATCATAGTAAGCTGCAAGTTCTTCTTCCACTTGGAGTTGGGCCGCCAACTCCCTATCAAGGAGTTCCTGATATGTAGCTGAGCCTTCCCCCATTGGGATCCTGCCTTGGGTTTGTTCAAGAGTGGCTATCCTGCTGCTTGATTGTTCTACCAAAGCAGACCGGAGATCAGGGTATGGAACGTACGCATCATCTTGCCTTTTAGTATTTCGATTGTTCCTCCGCGGTTGCGGAGCTTTCCGTGTACCAGTCATGATCGGTGCCTCATATGGTTCCGAAGGGGCCTTTGCTAGACGAGAGCTACGGCGTCTAAAAGCAGGTCCCATGGTCGGTATTTCTGGGGTGCTTGTAGGCTGAGGTAGCGGTTGTGATGTCTCAGACGTGGTGGGCCGCGCTATTCTTGATCGAGCGAGTCTCTCTACCACTAGGTCGGGTGAAGGACGCCGTAGTGATATATCAGAGGCGTGGGATCCAGGAGTTACCAGTGTTATCTCACGTGGCTTAGGTGAAGGCGGTGGTGGATGAGTGACTGCCAAGTTTCCTTTCGCGTGAAGGAAGGCACGAGACTGCGGATGAGGGTCCGCACAAGCAGCGTCAAACTGGAATCCGCAGTGTTCAGGGCCAGACGTGATTTTCTCTTGAAACTCTTCGGTTGATGTGTAAATGGGTAGTTGCAGGCTAGTAACGGGTATGTCGTGCAACGTTAGTGACGCTGACCTTTTCGTCCAATCACGACGGAGTAGACGGAAGAACGGGAGCCTGGACGGCTTTGACGGACGTGCCGGTAGTTCGGAGGGAAAGGCACCAGGTAAAGCTTGTACAGACAAAATCGAGCGTGGTAGAATAGGACCCGACGTTGGCTTCGTCTGACTGCAGTTGTTGGAAGCCACAGTGTCTCCTAGCCTGACCTGGTAGGCTACATCCTGTCCGTAGGAAGGAGCCGTAACCTTGGAGGTGGTGGTGCCCATTACAGGAGTCTACACTAGGATACAGTGTATGTTCGACCGAATAGATGCGTAACGAACCCCCACAGAGGGTGCTGGGTCTATGAGTTGTATAGAGATTAGTTGCGAGTGCACCGCGGAAAGTGGGAGGCATGTCCGGATGCAATAGCCTTCTCGAGATATGACGAAGTTTATGCATGAGTTAGCAAGGCTGAATGCCTCAGGCACGCAAGTCACTGTCCAAAGCGCGATTGGGCGGAATTAGTCGTGTCCGCCTGCTCACGACTTCTCCAGAAAAGCCAGCTAAATAATAAAGATGTTGTAGATAGGTTAGATTATACTCCGCAATTTTAAACGTAAAAGTTGTTCAAAAAGGAGGAAAGGAGCACGGCACTATATACTAGGCGGTAAGGAAGGCTAACAAATTCACAACAGTACTAGGCTAACAGCATTGGAGTTATGGATAGGATACTTGAGAAATTTGGATATAGTTGTAACTCCATCCTATCTCTATCTATTTTTACTGAGTTGCTTTTTGTGCAAGATGGGACCGATATAGTAGTTGTTTGATGGATAGTAGCAGAACGAGAATCTCGACTTATTATACACTGGAAGATTGCCAACGTATATCTCATTCATAGGAAATAGAGACAACCAGTGTTGCGCCATCCTGAGAACTACGGATTCTCACCCGCGATACCTAAGGAGCCAAAGAACAAGGACTCAACAATCTGAAGCTCTTACGAGCACTACTCTATTTTCTCTATACTCTCTCTGTCTGTCGCTGGCTGTCTTCCGTTCATTGAGCAGAGCGTGTGGAAATGAGATCAGTAAATGCCCAGGGGGACCGGATGTCAAGGCAGACAGGATCGCATTTATACAGCGAATAAGCATCAACCTAGATATCGAGCCCTAGACTTAACGTGGTTGTGCATACTGCTCGCTATCAGGAATAGGTATCATAGTACAACCATTTATAGTGGAGAACTACCGTTCCTTGTTCATTTTGATCGGGATTATGTATACCCCGAATAAGAACTGAGTGACTAGTCTGGCTGGCTATACACAACACATCGTCCGCTCGACCCGTCTTCCCATCTAATATCTTGCCTCCTGACCAGACCACTTCACCTCACCCACTGCTCCCTCTCTCCCTCCTCTACTCCAAGCCATCATAAACCGCCTTCTCAACCTGCATCCACGTCCCGAAAACCTTGGGATCGCCGAACGGCAGGACCTGCGCTCCGATAACACCCGCTACACCGCGCTCTCTATCGACCCACCAGAAGCAGTTCTGTGTTACGCTCGCGTCAGCACCAGCATCTGAATCAAAAGTATACCATATCTATCTCCCTCCAGAGTCTCACGTCCCCCCTCGCTCACAGTACTTCGACTCGAAGCTAATTGAGGTTGGGAATAGGACTGTAATGCACTGCCGGATGGGATGGAAAAGATATAGATACGAGATTAGAAATTAGAGATACATACCGCAAGACCAGCCCACCACGCTGTATTCCGTCCTCGTCCCGACGCCGCAGGCTCGATGGTCAGCATACCCGCCAGATTCCAGCCTTGCGGAGGACTGCCTTCCTGTGGGTACATTTCAGGTGTTGGCCCGGCAAGGAATGGGTCTGCGGGTGCAGGGCCACCGCGGCCGAAGTTGGGTCTGGTGAAAAAAAGGCGTTAGTCGGTATAAATGTGATAGGTGGTGGGTGGGGCTTGAATTCAGGAGAGGTGGTAATGGTAATGACAGGGTAGAAGAAGATGCCAACGTACTGATTCGGGATGTGATTCTCCCACATCAGATCCACCGTTTTCTTGTCTAGGATCTTGTTGCCGGTCGTAGGGCTCGTGCCGTCGTTTAGCAAGGCGGCTAGGATCTCTGTCGTCTGAAGTCAGTTTCTATAGGTGTGCCGCGTGTGGAATCGAACTCGGTGCCATGGACCCGAGCACGATGGCGCCGATGTAAGCAGTAGGATAACGTTCTCCACCACCGTCACACAGCCAGCCCAGCAGGGCGTAAGGAAGCCCTTACATCCTTTCGCCCCAAAAGGTTTCCCGATGTAAGACAGTAACAAGACTAACAACTCGAACCCACTTACTCGCATACTCCTTAGGCTTCGCGTACAACCCCGCACCGCCAGACTGAAACGCCGCCTTCTGCTTCTCCGGCGTATCCGCAAAGAATGGCGCTTTGTACAGATGATCTCGCTCCTGCAGATTGCCCTCGCCATCTCGGGCATGCATGTACGCCAGATTCGCGCGCATCTCTTTTGTCGGGAACATAGTCGCGTGCTCGATGCCTAGTGGCTTGAAGACGTGCTCCTTGAAGTAGTCGCCTAGTTTGACGTTCAGGGCCCGCTCTAGCATGATGCCTGCCCAGTCGATGCTAATCTAAAAGGTACGAGGCCGGGTTAGTCGGGGATTGTATAGCCGGTAAAGAGGAAAGAGGACTGGAACTCTTACGCTGTACTCCCACATAGATCCTGGTTGATTGACCAAAGGTGAACCCAAGTACTCCTGGATCTCGCCCGAAAACTCGCAGATGCCCAACGGTCTGGTATGGATTGTTGGCCGCGGGTCCAAGAAGGCGTATGCGAAGCCCGCCGTGTGTGAGAGGAGCATGCGGAGAGTCACTGCTTTCTCTTGGTCCATGGGCGTGACACCATCTGGATATACCTTCTTTTTTCCGATTTCTGGCGCGTACTTTTTCACGCATTCGGGGTCGTCTAGGTCTAATTTGCCTTGCTCAACTAGTTGGAGGCAGGAGATGATGGTTACGAGCTTAGTGAACGAGGCGATCCATAGGGTAGTGTCCATATCAATGGGCTCTTTGGAATTGATGCTTTTCGTGCCCGATGCATGTTCAATCAAGCTCTTGCCCGATTTGTCGATGGCAATGAAAGCAAGGCCTGGGGCTCCAGACTTGCCCGCTCCAGTGGCGCCATCGAGTATGGACTTCACATTTTCGACAGCTTGGGTAGAGAGTGGCATATCGAGGCTTGAGGATCAGGGCAAAGTGGAGTCGAGGTCGGAAGAGGGGAAACGGAACGCGGTTGTGTCACCGAGGATGCAGAAGAGCGCAACGGCGGAGAAGGAACGACCATCGCCTTTATACTTGGAGGCAAGTTACTACAGGGCTCATGTCATCCAACGAGAGCCTCGGAAGATTTCCATCTACGTCCGCTACCACAGTTCCGTGACAGGCAAGCCGTGTCGCTCCGCATGGCATCGCGTACCATTCGGAAGTACCTAGGTAGTCTCACACGGCCCCTCACCAACATCAAAGCTCCCATAGCCCGGAGCCTACCACTGCAGACGCCTACCTCAGCTGTCGCCAAATGATTGTCACTGGCCGAGCAGCTAAGACATCTGGTGGAGTTCCCGGGTTGCGTGCGACGACTCCTTCGATGCGGGGTCCCTGCACTTAGCCCGATCAAGGCTCGCGCATCGCAACGTGTGACAAAGCAGGTGACCAGCTTAGACAAACCGCTTGTAGAATATCCATTTGGAGGATGCACTTGTATAAGTAAATGTGAGTGCGGCCTTTATCAACAGGATATCGGCTGGCTCGCTTCGTGATAAGATGTCGCCATTATGATAAGGGCTGCAGTCGCCACGTCATTACGTCCCTTGCTGTCTGACGATGCTATAATCTCAGGCTATCGTTCTCTCAGGGACTCCTTTTGGGAAAGATGCTCCCAGTCATGCTTTTCAGCTCTTTCAAGCCAGCCATGATCAGAGGAACAGCCACTGGGCCTAGAAGGGGCAGGTATACGGCCACCTTGTGTTCGTCTGGGAAATAGACTTGCCCGACCATGGAGCGCTCGAAGAAAGCCTTTTCTGCCTCGCCTTCTGCTATTCTCGCATGCTCGAGAGCACCTTGGAAGCGACCTTCACGGAGGCTATCGCATGCATGTTGAAGGTGAGCAGCTGTCAGATCCACGGACTGAGCAACCATGTCGGGAACCGGGATCGACGGCAGGGCTCGATAAAGCCGCGCTAGAGCTCCCAGGGTTGAAGAAGCAGAGAATAAGAGCGACGCAGCACGGACTCGAGTGAGTGTAGACAGTCGCAAGGGGAGTGAGGCCGGCGACTGGGGGAGTCCGAGCAGTGATACGAGCTGATCCGAGAAAGCATGCATGGCAGGTGCAAGTGCATCCTTTGCCAAGAACGACGGAGTGGAGTCTTCATGGGCATCTGCAGGATTCAAGATGAAGATGCCTCCCCATTGAGGTACCAGCCAGCTGTTACCTCCGTTTTCTTTGACTAGCAGCGGCGATTGCGCCTGGTCTGGCACGTACAGAGCGAAGTTAACTGTCGGCCCTGCGCCTATACTCGGGCTAAGCGGCCACTCGGCAGCGTTGATGAAGCCACTCAAATCCTCCTTGCGGAGGGTCCACGCCTTGAGTACGTCATCGTACTCTGGTTGGCGCATGGAAGGGGAAAAGGTCGAGTAGAGCTGGACTTGGGTATCCACTGTGAAGTTGCTAATGGAGCGGAAAGAATCGAGCAACGGCGACAGGTAGTCTTGAAGGGCTTCTTCAATCTCCCAGGCCGATGGCAAATACGTCGGGCTGAACAGGGAGAAGGTCAAGTGGTACGTCGGCGCATACTTCAAAGCCCGAGTGGACTGTCGCTCCAGCTCGGCGGCTGTCTCGGCGGACAGTGATTTGGATTTGGCGGTGCGTGCTCCGGACGTGGTAGAAAGGAGGTACGCAAGACGCGCCTGCTCTTCAGCGAAAATTTTGTGGAGCTCGTGTGCGATGAAGGTTGCCAGAGGCGAGCCTGTGGAAGAAGGTGATGGCAGCTGGTTTGCTGTGTAGTAAACGTCAAGTGTGGGCGAATATGGCTGTAGCCGCGACCTCGGTGTCGTTCCTGTTTCGACAGATACCAGCCTCACAAGCAGAGCAATGTTCTCTTTGTCATTTTCTTCCAAAATAGAGCCATCTGGTACGACTTGTTGCGAGGCGTTGGGGGCCAGGGGAGGGTCGAGGAGCATGAGACGAAGATGGTGGGCGGAGAAATCGTTCAAGTCGTCTAGAGCATGCTGCGTGGTCCGGACGAGGTGCTGGGCATCTTGCTGGGCAATTGGGGCCTCGACGGCAATGCGCAACGGGAAGACTGGCTTGCAGATCTGGGATTACCACGTTAGTGTGCTGTTGTCAATACAATACAGAGGCACCGACCTTGCCGTCAGCCCAGTCTGTCATGGTCTGCAAGGGCAACTCGGCCCTGTAGATGGCTGTCGTTTTCCACCATACTGGCAATCCCAGGACTACCACAACCAGCCAAAAGGAGAGTATCACGGCACGCCGCAGCCACAGGCTGTCTTTGGGCTCTGGTGGAGGCTGCCGTCTCGATGTTGCAGCTCCATGACGCGTAGATGATGACCCGGGTCCATCTGAGCTTGTGACAGGAGCTGAAGACGCGTCGACGCCCTCTGGGGTTGACATGGTGCGCTGAGGTTGGTGTACGCCTCTCGGACATTTTTGGGTTGCATGTCTGGGCGCCAAGCGCTTCGCGTGTCCAGATCTGCGCCATCATTCATGCCCATCACTCGTCCTCCTATGCACCCTCACGCATAGCATCCAGCTTCATTCCATCTCGGTATAGTCACGCACTCCCGAAGTACTTTCCGATGTCTTTCGTGATTCTTTGTATTTTCGCTCTGTCTCAAGTATCAATGATAGTTATTCAGACGCCTTTCAGCCTCTCGGCGTGGTCCGGGTTCCCTGGCGACGCGCTTCCTTTACATTTCTAATTCCATTCATATGATCTCGTGTCTCAATTTGCAGCACGTGGTCCTGGTTGCTCACCGCTATCAGAGCCCTTTCCCGGGCTTTCACATCTCACAATGTCTTGTCCCGCCGGTTAGCGGATACGATCTTGATAGAAGGACCATGTCAGACGCATTTAAGATCCTTCGCCTTGACAGCTCTCTGAATCCCTTGCTGGCATCGTTTCCAGGCAGCGTCCCCACTACGGGTGACATATCTCCTAGGGTGGGCACGCTTTGCCTATGGACTGTCCATGTTCAAGGCTCCACAGGCGCAAACTCCTTCCACCCACCTACATTGACTTTACAACACCTTGCCACGGAATGGCTCATTCCACATTCTTCTTTCAAGATTTGCGGACATCGGCCCCGAATTACCTCCTCATCACCATTCGTTCCAAGTTATCCGTCTAGATTGATACACACCGGAGCAGCTTCCAATCGGGCCTCAGATGTAACAGGGGATCGGGAAGGACTCATCTACACATCTCCAGATCATGCACGGTCCTGGCCCCACAAACGTCTTTGTGGGGAGAGCTGGATGCCAAGTATTTGTCATGCCCACTTGCAGCTGTTTACAAGATGGTAGCGAAATCAGGTGCGAGCCCGATGGCATCTATTTTGAGAAGCAGAAACCACTCGACAGCAATCAAGACTGACCGGGGACGTCAACACCATCGCTGATGTCGTCGAAGGCGCATCTCCAAACGCTCGTCACCCTAGTCCTCGCTTAGTCGTACTTCATTTCCCTTCTTCCTCTCAGTAGCCTATACGGTTGCACGCCTACTAGTTGGGTTGCACCAACCTTGACTTCTCCACGTTCCCAGCTCAACATGTGGCTGTTGTCCGGCTATTTATTCCCCCGCCATTAACATCTCTATATATTCTATACTCTTTCACTATGCGGGTAAATACGCTGACCTGTCATAGCCCGTCAATTCTACGTTACGTGCTCGGCGATGCGCTTCCAGAAGTGTGGCCTCTCACCAGGGGTATGTGCATCTCCAGCTGCATTGCAAGAAGCAAAACCGTGATGGCCTCGTACGCAATCAACATGTTTAGTTCTAGCTTGCGGCGAACTTCCCTTTGTGTACCGCCACATAGCCCTCCTTCCGAGCCGGGTAGGTTGGATCTAGTCACGCGAGGCCGACCTGGAATCTTTTCTAGTTTATCGTGCGCATCGCCTTGTCTATCGCCTCCTGTCCACCTGGCACCCTGGAATAGCAGAAAAGATTGACAGATTGCTTCTTGGCAGCCGCTGCCGTACTAATAAGTTTAACTTGCCGCCCAAAGACTCAACAGTGACACGATTGCTCCCACCACTTCAAAGCCGTGATATACAGCGTGCCCGTTCTGCGTCGCCGATTGATTGCCCTTTCCGGTCCAAGGTCCTAAGAAGGGTACTGCGCTGACAATGTATCTTACGTCGTGCTTTCTGTGGGCGTCCGCGCTGGTTGGTTCTGGTAAGTAGAGTTGTCAGGCTCTACGCAAATCCATCTACTGATGCAATTTCCAGCGCTCGGCAGACCGGCAGCTCAGGACAATGCTATCGCGTTCTACGACTCTGAGACTGGCTTTACCTTCTCTGAGTACAAGGTAGCCTACTCACTGTCTGCCAATGTCGTCTATCGTATCGCGGTACCGTCGACTGCTTCATCAAGCTCAGCCTTCGACATTGTCGTTCAAGTCGTTGCACCCAATGCGGTAGGCTGGAGCGGCCTGGCTTGGGGTGGCAACATGGTCAAGAATCCTCTGACAGTGGGATGGGCGAACGGTAACTCGCCGATAGTCTCCTCTCGATGGGCAACGTACGTTTCTTTCTCCCAGTTCACGCATCTTTCTAGCTCACTAACAATTGCCAGTGGCCATACGCTCCCAACAGCCTACACAGGCGCATCCTACACCAAATTCACAACCGGCAACCGCGTCAACGGCACGCACTGGACCTTGACCGCCAAATGCACAGGCTGCTCCGCATTCGCCGGCTCAAACGGCAACGTGGTGCTCAACCCCAAAGGCAGCAACCGTCTCGCGTTCGCCTACTCGGCCAGCAAGCCGACCAGCCCAGGCTCAAACTCGTCCAGCTTTCCCATCCACGACGTGCACAACTACTGGAGCCACGACTTCTCGCAAGGCGAGAATGCGGATTTCGACAACCTGGTGAAGAAGAATGGCGCTTAAGCAGCTGGGGCCTCGTGGGGAGTAAGGCGCGATCCATATGTCCAAGGGACTGGAAATGTATATGAATAGCTATTGCATCGTTTTATGAAACATTCTGTATATTCTTATCGTTCCGTATGAGTACATGCATAGACTAGACTTCTTCGTATCGCATTGCCTTCAGTCTTAACTAGAACCCAGCACGATTAGTCGTCGCATCCGCCTCTTCTATATTCGACCTTTCAACGGAAGACAAGGTGCATCATTGTGTTGAATAACGAACGCTGACTGAACAACGCATCTTCACGAATCTCACACCAGTCACTCACTCACTACACTTCAACACAAGTCCAAACACAAAAACTCAACATTCACAATTCACACAGCACGAATGCCACACGAACGAACACTACGACACCCAAAATGCAAATTAACGAAGAGAAAAACCCAAAATGATCTAGCAACACTACATACAACACACAACAGGCTTTCGAATGTCCATTTAAGCTTTAAACGAAACACGAGCCGACACAACCACTACATATGCCGCACACTACCGCAACCCTAATCTACCTAGCGAGAGAATGGGAAAAGTGGCCCCGCCCGATGTTACCCGCGCACTGGGCGGCCCCCTGCGGGTGCCACGCTCACTTTAATATAACTATGCTGAATAGCCGACCCTAGACAGGCAGGCTAGACAGTAGAGCCGTGGTAAAGCGTACAAAGGCTCCTAGCGAGGGGGCGACGTACGCATGAGCTTGAGCCCAGTTTTTCTATGCCTTCATGGCCGCGTCGCCGACAGGCATCGCTGAGAGCCCTGATGAAGTCGTTAGTCTTAGTCTTGGTCTGTGTATAGAGACGAACGGTAGATGAAGATCAAGGGGAGAGGGAGAACTTACAGCCATCGACGGCCTCGGGTGCTTGTTGCTTCTTGGTGCAGGCGTTGTAGACGGCGGGCGTCTGGACAGTGAGACCGGCCTTGGGGCACGCGCGGTTCTCGGCGCAGCCGTTGTCCATGGCCTTCTGGAGCGAGTCGCCCTCCCAGCCGAAGACGTAGTCACCGTGAGCTGCGGGGCCGCTGGGTGGGAGCGTTAGTTCAGAGGTACTGTAGGAGATGCGTGGAGAGGCTTGACTCACCCGAGGTTCATGCTGTACACGAAGGGCTTGCTGCCGTCGGTGGGCCATATGCTCTTGTCGGAGAAGTTGGTGATGTTCCACATCAGCTCGTACATGATCTGGGGAAGCTTGACGGGGTGGGTGGTCGGGCAAGAGCCGCCACCACCGGCACCGACACCTGAGCCGTAGGCGACGTGGCTCTGGTGGTCTGGCGAGTCGAGATCCTTGCCGTTCCAGCATGAGGGGAAGATGATGGTTTGGCGGATCATCTTGCACTTGGGGTCTGCGGGGATGTCGACGGTGTCGCTACCTGAGCAAGGCTGAGCGCCAACGAAGTTGGCCTCGCTGGTGGAGGTCCAGCACCTGTTGCAGATGTTGCCTTTGTTGACCTTGGAGGCGTCGGTATTGGTGGCGGATCCAGCAAGCATACGGAAACCCTTCGGCACGTCAGTACTCTATTTCACCCTGTACGAAACTTGAGTGTCTCACCTTCTTGAACGCGGTGACCTTGCCGCTGGGAATGTAGTAAACATCGAGACCGCCATTGTTGATGAGCTTGCCCTCAGGACCGCCGTTTCCGACCTGGGGGACGCGGATGTAGCTGCCGTTCTTGTGGTGGAAGAACATGACGGCGGTCCAGTAGTTCGACTTGTCCTGGGTGAAAGTGCAAGATGTGCAGGTAGACAGCGCGGATGGGTCGTTGTTCGGGTCCATGGTGACATTGAAGGAGTTTCCTCCGACAATCTGATGAAGATGGGGAGTGTACTTCATGCCTGGGTTGACAAGAGGGTCCGTTCGCTCAACCACCAACTGTGAGCATGCAAAGCGAAGCATGCTTCCCTGAGCAGCAACATCCTTCGCGAAGAGCGCGGCGGCAACGAGCGTAGCCCACTGCATCTTGACTAGCGATCGTGGTGTTGACCTTGATCTGGACTGGCGGTAACAACGGGGGGTCGACTTTTGTTAGCAAAGAATGGAGACACAGGACGAAACCACAGGAACATGTATCGTGGGATCCTTATATCAGGTTGTGCAAGACCCCAGTTGCCACCCGGCAAGGCTAACTGCCGACTGTAGCAGAATCTTGTTCGATGGTTTTCTGAAATATGGGGTTAATCTATGGAATATAATGATTGGGCAGGTATACCTCGTACCTCGTTGTTCCTCATATTAAGCCCAGTGCCGCATAAGGTAATGGTCGGCCCCCAGACTTCTGGATCGATTAGTCCGCTGCTGGTATAGAGTGTTACTCTCACGAGCTCATTCGTCTTTGCTCTCATCGAATCGCGATTTCCGGATCCCCGGACGATGGCTGCTGATATGCTACCCACGCCCTCGTGACATTGGCCTGCGAAGCGCTGACTCCTGCGCAACCCCAAGTACTTGGCAGTCTCTACAGCCATCAATAGCTCTCCACATGCTGCGGTAGCTGGAGTGGTGTGTGGGACGTGATCTAATGCGGAAGGCGCGCGGCAGCAATACCAACGGCATATCTCAAGCAACACTCATTGAGCTCAGCCGCAGAGCAGATGGAAACTCCCAGAATGCCCATTGTATTGGAAAGTAGGCGGAGAAGTACGTCACAGCTGGATGAAGGGAACGCAAAGTAATCTCAAAACTCACGCTCACGAGCGGACGGTCGCGTGTGCGAGATTGCAGCAGCTCTCCGCCGCATCTTTCCTGGAATGACATTGATTGTATTCGTGTAGACGGACAAGGAGTCAACGTGGACGTAGGCTTCCTTCTGCAGAATCCCAATTTCTTGAGCTCAGTTTCTCTTGATAGGTTTGGCCGAACGAACGTGATGAACAGGCAAGTTGCTAGAACGTGCGGAGGGTGTGAGAGGAAGGTTCGAGATCCCTTCATACCTCATCTCCCACTCGGCTCCAGGCATTCGGATCCCGGAACAGATCTTGAAATGAACGCTTCAAAATAGAGAATCGAGAAAGACACACCAAGACCGTCAACAAAGCTTTCCAAACCAGTGGATTCGAAGCGTTCGGCGGTTTCGGAGATCTACGTCTCATCTCCCGCAGAATCCGTAGGCTAACAATCCTCGTGGCATTAGCCGTGGAAACGGCTGCTATGTACCCTTGCTGCGTTTTGCGGTCCGTGTGCAGAGGCTGAAGCCGCCTTCGATGCTGGCCAAAGTAGAAGGTCAGTGGGTTCTACGGCGCACCTCAATCGGCTCTATATTCTGGGAGCGTTGAATAAGAGCTGCACTGCATGCCTTTTTTAGTTAGAGATATAGCCAGAGGGACGTACAAGGGGCGCTGCAATAGTATATGGTCGCGTGGTAGCGCATGGAGTGTTGAGGTGGGTTCGTCAAGGGCGGATGAGGTCGGAATCCGTCTCGTACGGAGCAGGCGCGATGGATACGGAGCCATCCCCGCAAACGAAGATCATGCAAAGAACAACACCAAGACCACATCATCCCTCACCGTGACCAACAGAAACTTCCTCCAATGAGGCCTCAAAACAAAATCAGCATTCCATCTGCGCTCGCCTCAAAGGAAGCATTCAGCCGGCCAGCAGGGGGACATCAACCGTCCTGAATCCGACCCAGTGATCTCCAGACTCCCGACCCCTGCACCCCTAATATCCGGCAATACTGATCGATGTACCCCATGGGGCACTGGCATACTTGCCGAACGCCATGCATTCGATGAGGCTGAGAGACATGTCCTTCGCCTGGACCAGGGCTGCTCACAAATACATAGAGAGGACAACTGCCTGGCTGTCTGGACCTGCGAGTGCTATGCCGACCTACAGCAATTTTGGTTTACATGCTATGTGGAACGTATCTAGGGACGGTACTTGGATGTCTTGGCAAACAATTGAGGTTCCTGTCGATTGGGTAGCACCCGATGCTCTCTATGCTGACTCATATCATTTCGGCAGTTCGTGGCCTCCGCCAATGCTCTGTAGAGGGGATATTCTGACAAGAGATTGAGAGTACAGGCGAGGATGGAAGGTCTGCCCTTTTCGAACATTCTGGAAGACATGATATCAAGGTCTCTCATGGTGCTGAGTTTCCAAGCGTTTTGAGAGTTCAGCTTTCTCGTGGTATAACCTAACGTGAAGCAATTTTATCAACCTTTGTGGATGACAATACACGATCGGATAATCGGTCCCTAGGTTTTGGCAATTCCTTCGTCCATTCTTCCACTACTACAGCTCGACCAGGTTCGAGCTACTGAGGTCGTCGTCTGAAGCGCAAACTCGTAGCTATCAAACCTGAACAACAACATTAGCACAGAAGAATGGATGCTAGATTCTGGATGCTAGATTCTGTAATATATAACAGGACACGATGAAGACAAATAATCATAGCAGGGCGCTATAAACCACCTCCAGAGGTACCCACAACAGTCGAACGTAGCTGTTGAAGCGAGTCTCTCTAACCACCTAGTCAAACAACCTCAAGAGAATCGATACATGACACTGTCCACACAACCTCAAAGTACCACCCCGGACGACAGCCACACATCTGAGCCGCATCACCAAAACGCGACGAGACATTCGAGCATACCACTTCAGATTCGCATCGATGGCGCAGAAGCCTCAAGTACGAAAGACGTCATCAGTTCGAAGTCTCTTACCACTCGTACCAACAAACATGAGCCACGTCTCTATAGTGCTCGGAACATACTTCCCAGCTCCAGTCCGACAGACGTAGCACTGATAGCCGCTCTCAAACGCCTTTTCACTAGTTGCCTGTCCAGGTAATAACGATAGGAAAGACTCTCCTTTCCTCTTCTCCTCTCTACTACCCCACCGAAACGTCGAAGACATCGTCGACCGGCTCGTCAATAACTGCACGTCCCAGCGCGTTCTAACTCGCTTGGCTCGCGGCTTTCAAGGCTACCGTAATGCCTTGCCCCCAAAATCCAACTAGCCGGAAGGGGTCAAACAATAGACAAGCCAGAGATGCGTAGTAATGAGCCTGGGCAACGATCGTTGGCTGTGGAGATGTATACAGATTACCGTTCGATAATACTCAAAGATCTCGCTTTCGATATCTAGCCCGTCGCTTCTATGATAATCTTGTCGAATTAGCTGGAACAGAGTGATGAAGGCAGAAGCTTGGCGTCATAGCCAACCTGGAAAGATCAACTGCTCTGAGGTACAGAACATCACAAAGGAAGCTTCACAGCATTCAGTCATCTGTAGCCAGTGGTTTACAAGTATTGCAAGAACATTCTGTCCTCTGATGAGACTCGATATGACCTGCCTGCCGTGCCTTCGCTTCCTTCACCAGCAGCCTCCTTCACACCCCTAGCACGAGTCCTCTCCCGAATACTTAGACAATCGTGAATTTATCGTAACCTTCCATGCATCATTCCAGACCACGTACGCGGTCCCAAATTCGACCTTCCAAAAAGCCGTGCCCTGCCCTCGGATTTTACGCCATAGCTACGTCTCGCCGGACGGAAAAGCACCGCGCCTAGACATCAATGGCATCGACCGTAACGCCCTTGACCCAAGAATACTGCATGGCACGCGCGACCTCGAGCGCCGACTCGTGCGAAACAAGCGAACCTACCAGATAGAGCGCCGCGTCCAAGCTGGCGGTGACGCCGCCCGTGGTGATGACCCGCATACCACCCAGCGGCATGGACGCACGGCGAGCGATGGACTCGCGGCGGCGCGACTCGCGCCAGGCGTTGCTGCCCTTGCGCGCAATCGACTTCCTACGCGCGTGCTGCATGTTGGCGCCCTCGCGTGTCTTCTTCACAATGTACGGGTTGTCGTCCGGGTTCTCGCCCAGGTCGAAGCGCGCGTTGTTGACCACGTATCGCTCTTCCATGACGTCGGTCCGCATGGAGAGGTCGCGGGAGGCTGCCTCTTGACAGATGGTCTCGAGGCGCGTGTAGTAGTCGGGGTGGGTGGTGGCTGCGAGACCCTCGAGCAAACCCTGCTGCGCCAGGATCAGAGAGCCCGTGTCGATGGCGAGGAGAGTCCGCTCTTTGGCTGGGTTCTTCTCTTGCAGTTCGACGAACTTGGTCAGTAGGCCGAGGGGCTCGGATTTGTTCTTGAGCACGTCGAAGACACCCTCGCCGCCCGGCACGATGATGACATCAAAGTCCTCGAGCTCGTCGTTGGCGTCCTCGTAGTCCATGTCCGCCTTGATGGTGAGGCCCTGGACCGAAGTCATGGCTGCTGCGGTGCCCGCGAACTGCGTCTCGAAGCCTTTGGTAGCTGCCAGGTGAGTGTCAACAAAGGGAGGGAAAGGGCGATGGGGCAATTCAATTGGAAAAACTTGCAAGCAGAGAACAATTAGAACCTACCCTTATCTTTGGCGTCATGGAGCGAGCGATTGAGCACCTCGAGCGGGCCAGCAACGTCCAAGGTGTTGTACTGAGGGAACAGAGCAAATAGCACCTTGACGACCTCAACCGGGCCGTCGGTGTTGTCCGCAATTGCACTCATCTTGACGGAATTGAATTGTGGATGGAAATGATGGAATTGAGCTTGATTTTGACAGAGCGTATACTCGTGTGTGTTGCGTGTTGTGTGTGCGTGTGCGAGCTGCGTGATGGTGGTCAGATGAGAGAGGGGTGCTGCTTGGTCTTACGACCCAGTCCCCGCTAGTACCCCAGCTTCCCCCGCATTTTGGCACGGTGCGCACGCTGGTCTCGTGAGGGATCACGTGTGGGTCCGGGGACGTCATTGTGCGCTAGCGAAGACCCTTAGATCGTAAACCAGGGGTAAAGGCAACTGTTCCGAGAAGAGCAGAACCGTGGATGGCGAGGGCGACGTGTTGGGAGGTCAACTTTCAGCTGTGGTGGGCTTATGTTGGTAGGAATGAACTGAAGCGCACTACATCGTCAATTTCATGACCTGTACTCACTCCACAAAGTGAGGACGAACGACAAGGCTCCGCTAGTTTTATTAGATTGTCCAGAGCTTCGAAAAAATATTACATGAGAATAAACTCAGCTAGAAAAAGCCCTTCGCCTTCTACGACCAATTCCTTGACAACAGTTATAGAAGTGAAGCCGAATTTCTGGACGTCCTGATTCCATCTCATCCCTTCTGAACGCAAAATGATGGCCGTATACGCTCGGTTTTGTTCGATCAGCTAAGTATGACGCCATGTTGCTGGAGCGTAACAACAGTGAACAACGCAGCTGTAACCCAGTTGCAGCATTGTGAAATCGCTGGACCAAAGTTCCCCCAATCGTGACCTTTGACAGCATGCAGTTCACCATTCACCAGCACGAAATTCTCACCAGCGTTCCCCTTGGTCAGAATCTTCTTGGTCCTTTAGCATGTATGTTCATTTCCTTACCGCAAGTCTCCATATAGACATCCTCTTCTACCATACGGTACACGATAAAAGGTACTTAGAGAACAGGACGTGAGTATTGTGTGCAATCATCGCCGTGAGATCATCCCAGTACCCTAGTAAAGAGTAGACCTCGTGTTATAGTGCACAGCCATCACACCCACAGACTCTCCCACGTGAGCACCAAACGCCATGACCAACTTCTTCCGCCGCTACACCTTTCTCCCCCTAACAGAAGCCAACCTCCGTGCCTTCAACGCCATCAACGAACCCCTAGGCTTCACAGACGCCGATCTACTTGATCTGCGTCCAGACTTCTACCCTGATCCCGACGACCAATTACACAGCATCCCCTTCACCGATGCTGATTTACTGGATTTTGAGGATCTTGATGCTGATTCGGATGCGAACTGGTCGATGGTTGTAGGGCCGGGGTCGACCCGCACGGAAACGGAGTGGGAGGTTGGAGGTCATGGGTATGGCGAGGGTGAGGGAGAGCAAGGTGGGCAGATTGAGACGGGACGGGGACAGGGAACGCTGGCTTCTGTGGGTGGGGTCTTACAGCTAATGGGGAGAATGTTCGGTGCACCAGTTGCGTTAAGTGGGGGAACCGTGAGAAGGACATGGTGATGTTAATTGCGGCTTCTGTCGCGACTAATAGGATAGGTTTGAACAGCAGGTAAGAGGTTGTGTGGATTCAGTGATCGAGATGCAGTGCACAGACGGAGAGACTAGGCGGGAGGAACAACGCAGCGTAAAGAAACGATCACGGAACCTGGAGGTAAAAACAAGAGTGTCCAATATATCGGAAAGTTGACCAAATCTTTCTCATTGGAATGACTGATGCGAGTCGTGAGCTGTGACGAAATGTAACTAGATCTTTGTAGGAAAAGCTCCGGCATGTGGGTGAAAGAGCGGTGTGACCAAGCTGAAAGCTTCGCAGTCGGGAGACTCCTTGTTCATTATCTCTCCACTGACGTCTTGGCCATGAACAGAGCATGTAAGAGTGTAGTGAGTAGAACGTCCCGACACAGTGGAAGGAACGCCACAATTGCTGACGGGAACTAGGCGATGGAAAGATGGGGAGGCGGAGAAGTGCCGCTCCGTCGGGTCACCATACTAATCTGGCTGATGTGAGAATGAACGCAACGTAAGCCCGGTGAGTCCAGCAGAGGGTATGTTCGTAGTGATCCTCCGACAGCAAGAGCAGGAATGATGGTTTTGTCCTCCACGCCACGGCGCACGCGGGGGCCAGATCTCGGGTACATGTTGGCAGCGTCGAAAGTCCTCAGATTCGAAGCCTATATCAATGTAGATGTCGCGATTTGATGTGTGGTGATCAGTTGGTGCTGACGAATGCCGGCGAAAACTCAAGGGTTCAGGCTAAGCGTGCAGTGAGGCGCCGCTGGGATGTTCCGCTGAGATCCGGGCAACGTACCTGGACAGCTTTGAACCCAGGTACCACGACCGCTGCCGGGCGAGCGCCGATAAGAATTCGACTACGTAGGCCAGTGCATTTTTCGGCTAAGAACCAGTGTCGGTGTGCTGAGAAGGGTCCGTCTTAGCGTAGAGATAGAGGCATGCACAACACAGGGACTAACCCGGGTCACAGTAAAGACCCCAACTGCCAGAGTGGACCGCATTGGTTGAAGGAATAGTCTAGCAGTGATGCAAACGGGCCGTGAAGCTCCAGTGTTTCTTTTTCCTTTGGCGTGCGTGAAAATTCCCACCAAGGAAACGGTTGGGCGGCAACATGAGAGTGGGGGCTGAGTTGCGGCACCCATGCCAGAATCGCGGATCTATCCTTCTTCGCGATTGCAAGCCCGTCACCAGTGCTCGCAAGAAACCAGATCCAGTATCGTGAAGCCGTCCCGATCGTTGAAAAACTGTGCTTGGTCTTCCAATGAACTCTTCCAGAAGAGGCTCGCGCTTGGATGCATAAGAGACGTGGCGGGAGGCTGTGTGACCAGCATATGTTTCCAAGACGCCTCTCCATGAAGAAAAGCATCAAGATCAATAGCCACTTTCCGATAACGTACATGAGCAACCATCTTGACAGTTCCCTCCCCACCCCGATGTACTCCGATTACTCGAATGTTGAGAATTTCAGAGAGCTGGGACTCAAGGAACGGATTCCATCTGATCATCTTCCAATCTTCAAGTTTGCCAGGATGATGAGCTGGTTCGAGGAACAGTGTGCGCCTGATGCGCTTCGAGGCAATCACCATCTCTCGAAATGTTCGGCATATTCTTTGTGATAGAAGAAGATCCTGAGCTGGCAAATGTAGTAAAATGGCCTCGAGGATTTCGAATGGCAGCGCATCCAAAGTAGGCGGCAAACTGGTTTCGAGAGTGGATAGAGAGGTACGGGATAGCAAGCTGGACAGCATGCTGTCGTGATTAGATGCCGGTGAGCCACCGGGAAGGAGCTGCTCTTCCTTCGAGTCATCCATGGTGGAAGCCCAACTATCAATAGTACTTTTACAAGTTGGGCGATTATGGTAGTAGATACGTGGTTGCACCTCAGGTCTCAGCTGGGCTCGAAAACAAATGTGCGAAGTAGTTGGGTTCATGGGCCGGAGAGGACGTTGAGGCTTGCGCTCTGACCCCACGCTAGTCCTAGGATGGAAGCGCCTCGTATTGGTTATTGCCTTGGGATGAATGCTAAGATGGGCACGAGAGTATTGGCAGTAAGTACTTCATGAGTCGAGCAATTGGCGCTCTAAGGACCGAATTGTCCGCTTAGCTCATTGTACCCCGATCTTCTCCGACATCAACTGTACACGTACCCAGAATGTGCGCACAGATCGAGATCGTACAAGCCCAATCCTCTAGGTCTCAAGCTTCGGGAGGAGGTTAGGGCTGCCCGTCATTTGAGTAAAGTACGAACACTCTCTGTACGGCGTAGATGTACGCCTTTCTCGGTATGGGAGCGCACATGGCTGTCGCTTCCAACGTTATCCAGACAGTCTTCAGAGTCATGGAACCTGCGACAACGGGTGTGGGATGTAAGCTAGTCGGGACAGCTAGTCGGGATAGCCGGTCCATCGGCGTACTGGACACGGCAATGCTACATCGGACCGGTAGAGTGCACATACATTTCGGCTCTAGAACGCCTTCCGGTTGTGCATTGTGTAACCCAAAGGCGTGGTGGATGAACATTTAGAAGGACGCACCTGAGACACCTGCATCCCTAGCATCGATCGGAAGACCCCTTACAGTATCCATGCATCAATGTTCGAACAAAATGCATTAGGCTCCTTTTCAACCCGAGATGTCCTCGTATTCAGAAGAAGAAAACATGATGATAAGTAGCCCTCCAAACGACTAAGGCAATGAAATATTTCCGACTACCGTGATATGAGACCGTCAGCTTTACTACGCCTGGACTCCAACATTACGCCTTTTATATCCAACGGGCTTTTATATCGGCTTCCAATGAGACTAAGCCGTGACAAGGACTCACGTCGGGTTGCTTGAAGTGAAACGAGATCCCATAATGTATTATGCGGTATAAATCGAGACTGCTGGTGAAGTCGTGGAGGTAGGTCAAAGCGTCCAAATCAGCTCTGTCCAAGAGAATGTCGCGACGAGACTCTCCAGTCGGAATGACTTGATCGACTATGACCAGGGTCTACTGTGTTGTTGATTGCTTGAAGGCTGCTTTGGGCGTTTGAACTCGTTGGGGACCTGACCGTCCGAAGTCGCTTTGTCGATCCCCTGCGGGAATGTAGAGATATCACTCTCCAGCATCTGCAATGTTTGTCCATACTTTTCAGACGGGAACTTGTTGGGGTCGACTTGAAGCGCCGAGAAATCGATAGGAAGGGGTTTCGGTATCATCTGGTCCTCTTTCGGGTTCTGGACAAAGTACGCACCATCTTTCATGTGGTTGGGATTCTCCACTTGCTGTGTGCCAGCATCGGCAAAGCGTTCTGCGAGTATCTTTCGCATGACTCGCTCCACTTGCTCATCACTAGGGCCTTGCCATGATTGACGGTCTTCGAGATAAAGGATGCGCTGATGTAAAGCTCTGAACGATTGTTCCGTCCTCGCCATGAACTCTCGGTACCAACCCACCAGCCGTTCCAGGGATTGATTGATTCTTTCGACAGTGAAGTTCCACGACATAATGAGTACGAAACGGAGGTTCTAACGGCCAGTAGAAGATAGACAATTACTGAAGAAGGATTGTGATGAGAAGAGATGCGGCAGCATCACACTGTGCGAGGCGGCGCCTGATATCAAATAGAAACCGGAGCGCCTTGTAAGACAATGATGCCTCACGAAGTGGCTAAGTGACTGGCGGGACCCAGGCCTGCGGCCCTATGTACAGTAAAACGCCACCAGGATGCACGCATGCAAGCTGCGTGTACAGAAGAGGTAAGATTATGAAGGACCATTTAGCGTGGGGCAAGGGACTCATATTGCATGGGGAGAACAAACATGGTATTGCAAGGATGGTGCATCTGTAACCGCTGTTACGATGATCTCTATTCAGAGCATGCAAAAGAACAAATGCAGCCAGCGCCCGCAGGACGACATACGCACCATGCGCGTGTGCGGGACGGATGACAATGCTTCAAGACGATGCGCTACGAGAGGGTAGAAGCAAACAAGGCGGGTAAATTCGATCGGCGGGAAGACGAGCCAAGCGAGTTCAACGACAGGTAGCCATAGCCGCGACAGCGAGACGTTGGTGATGGTAGTTGAGTTGATGAAGTGCTCGTCCTGGCGGAGCTGCACATGAGGTGGCAGGTGGGAAATGCCGACTTGGAAGCAGGTAGATGGAGACGGCAGCTGCCGTACGCAGTCGGTCAATGTCTAGTGAAGAGGCACTGGATGTGTCCATACCAGGCTTGCAGACGAAGCAGTACGACAGCGGGGGAGTCTTTCGACGTGCCGCGGACCAGGGGTGCTGAACGCTGACGCAGGATGCAGGCCTCACACAACCAGGACAGATCGGGAACGGCGCCCACTGGACGGCACGACAATCCCGGTGCGACATCACTGCAGCGTGCAAAGACACACCCGCGGTATCAACGTTCGAAGAGCGGGCTGGTTGATGAGTGTGAGACACGTGGATTGCTGCTCGCGGGAACTCCAACGGAGCGCGGCAGTGCGTCTCCCTTGCCCAGCGCTGTTCGACAACTCCTCATGCCACCATGCTATCTACATTATCCGACGCGTCTCGGGATGTATTCCTATTGAGCCCGACTGTAGCGAAGGCACGCGCTTATAGGCACGATTGGTGAGCATTTTGCAACCAAGCGAGGCCATCATCGTGGCATCGGGGTGCTGTCCCTCACGACTGGTTCCCTCGACGATGAGCTGCGCACGCCGCACGGCACGATGCGCTGGACGGGCTCTGCCGCATCGGATTCAGGGCACGGCGCTCGTATTTTGCACAGGCCTTATTGCTAGGTATCTGAACAGCCTCCATGACTCTCCATCCGCCGGAGGTCCGGTCACCAATTCAGGCACCGCAGCCCACGTCAGCTTCAAGACCCACTTTGCGATCTTGCATGGCAAGGTGAATGCATGCCTTCAGCTTCACTTTTACCACCATCTACAATTCTACCCGAGCTTTGCTACACGGCTCTCGGATGTCAGGCATGGTTCCCCCACCTTAAATCCTCTGCAGTTCCCGTCAAATGGGCGTGTCCCTGCATTTCTAATCCTGTAATTTTGCAGTCAAAGGGCAGACATGACACTGTCGTGAAAGAGAAAACAGGCACATTATCCTGCGTGCAAGTTAGTCGTTGTACAGATACAGACCCGTGGATACAATTATTCCCTCCATAGGGCAGGTGCTCCTACCTCGCGACATGAATCAGCCACTCATATTGCGACACATGACATCCAACCAACTACAGCTCTACAACGAACTCTGAGTTGTCGACGACAAGTCAGGTTTTCTCGAAATACTCGTGCAGAGCCCTGCCATTGGAGCGTCATTTATCTTCATACCATGTACATAGGTATTTTCCCTTGCTAGCCCGTCTACGCATTGACATCATTCTAGTAAAGTGCAGGGGGAGCGTCTCGCCTGGCATGATAAATGTTCTGACAACATTCCGGCTTCACGTCGTGTTACTCCAG
The DNA here is from genome assembly GCA_010405375.1 of Lophiostoma macrostomum CBS 122681. NCBI lineage: Eukaryota > Fungi > Ascomycota > Dothideomycetes > Pleosporales > Lophiostomataceae > Lophiostoma > Lophiostoma macrostomum. The sequence goes on along the minus strand of MU004314.1, from coordinate 33,816 downwards.
AGAAGCCTATTCATAATCTTTGGAATAACGATTATCAGAGGATCCGAGCAATTCCGACCGACTCAGAAGTTGCATATGTAGCGGCTATGTATGCGCCCTTGGGATCCACGTTGAGACGTATACTAACCCTGCTACTACTGAAGGTATGATCTGCCTTCTTCCGGAGTCCGACAGCCAAATGTATAAGCTCAACAACAAGAAGACGATGCAATCCAGATTGTTTTACCGTAACCAATCCGAAGTGAGCAATAGAGCTCATTGCTAACGTGCATAATTGTGGCCTGAGCACGCAAAAGGCAAAGATGTTATGGCTTTCAGTGATATCAGTAAACTATTTCCGAAGGCTGCGTGATTTGCGCGCACTATCTGAGCTTACAATGGCATATACCCTGGGCCGAAATTGGGTAAGATGTCCCCGAGTGTGTCCACATACGAGTCGTAGGGATGCGCCAAAACTCTCGCTGGGTCATCGGCCTGGCCAGTGTCTCTCAGGCTTGAGATTCTAGGTAGGTAAAACGTACCTTCGCTGATAAGTCTCTGTAAACTGACTCGAGAAGTGTCAGCATGGCGATTGCGGCGTTATCGGCTGATACCAAGGGCGACAAGAAAAAGAGCGAGGTATAGAGTCAAACAAGTACTACCCAGCAAGTCGATACTGTACCATTCTTCCCAAGGGAATAATCACGGGCGCCCTGTCACCCACGGCCCACGTTCACGCGACTGCTTTCTCACCCTGGATATAACAGCGCTGCTATACATGGTTTCATGAATCTGTACCTGACCTAGTCCTAGAAATACCGAACCTCGCCTGGGTCCCGGACCTCTGTCGGCAGTTTCATTGCTCACCTACTACGCGAATATGATCAGCATGCCCCAAACGGTTCCCACTCCCATATGCAGCTTCTGGAAGACTGGGTTAGGGTACCGAGTTCCCGGTTCCCAAACCTGACCGTTTCGCCTCACTCTTTGGGCACTCGTGGACCTCCAAACAACAGAGGCTTTTCAGCTCATGCGCGGTTGTCGCGCTGTCACACACGTGAGTTGATATGCTAATATCACGGCCTCAGCTTTCATACGAATTTATACACTTTCAGACATGTCGGATACCGCACGCTCGGAACCGACCCCGGTCAGACGCCCGCCTGCTCAAGTTTTTCGACTGAATCCAAGTGATCAAGATGACCTGCAGATACTTCTACTCGCCTTGAATGCATCAGTCCGCTTCTGGTGCTGACAGCATCCTTATTAGTATTGCGGAATCGTCACACGGCGGCCTTGACTAGTTTCATCGCCGATGCGAGCTGCGTTCAACTGTCGTGATACACCATCAACGTCGTCTGGAACGAAAGTCAGTCTTACAAGAGCCTGAATGTCAATTAACAGAAGCAACAACCCGAACATACTCAAAGTTGCAGGACCACATTGCAGGGTACAATATCACTCCACAAATACCGACCCTCCGTGCATCACGATCACGATCCCATCACAACCCCAAACCCCCACGCTCGTCCAAACCCTCAGCCCATTTCCAGGAAATAAGCCCAGGACTCCGGTTCGCATCCATGGACGTCGCATGGACGTCACTTCTCGCTTCGACGGGTAGCCAGCCCAGCCCGTCCAGAAACACTCCGCTCCCCCATTACGCTGATCACCCTGCTGTTTTTGGCGAGCTCCGACGGGTAGCGAGTCAGTGTAGCTTGCATACAGACTGCCGACTGCCGACTTCCGACACGGGAACGGACGCGTGGCAGGTTCTTGGTTCTTGCGAAAGAGCCTTGCTGGCCCTGCCCTGCCCTGTTTGAACCCTTGACCTGTTCCTCGTGGAGCGGATAACGCCCTTCTGAATGGGGTAGGGGGTGCATGTGGCCGGGGTCGGTTGTTAGTTGACCGACCGATCATGGGTGTGCTTGCTGTCTAATCGAGTAGGAGAATCGCCGCGGAGGCGTATTGGAGTCAGGTATAGGCAAGGGTGTTTTCACACATATCAAGAATTGACTTTAGGCATTACACGACCGGATTTGCTTAGAAGGACGGGAGAGTTTGGACAGCCCAGGTGCTGCTAAACAGCAATCGCATACGTAGCCCTTCTTCAATGCACTGCGACAGTGATTCTGGGTTGTTTGGAACAGGACGAGGTGGGCAAAGTGCTGTAATCTCAACCACAGGCTTTGAGCAGCAGGAAGCCAGCTATACCTAAAGGGCCATGCCTCCTCCTCCTACTACCACGATACTCAACACCGAACAGTGAGCTACTTCGCGGAATCAGCGAAAACCCTACACACTCTCTGCTCACGCAACGAGACTTATATTCGTTCCACCAACACTCCTTCCGCAACCCCTCTAAGACCTCATCCCATCTCATCCTCAACCCTTGCATACCCTCCCTATATACACAAACCGTCCCCTCTCTACCTCCCCAATCTCCTGAATCCATATCACTCCCACCCCATCCATTCCATCCAGCACCGCAAAAGGTAGCTCCACTAACAGCCATCCTTCGAATATCCGAAACCGGTCCAACAAAGGAATCTTCAACCCAGATCATTACATCTCCACTATTACAGTATCCTGTCTACTTACGCTGCAACCCAGCGAAGATGGCTGCGGCTGTGTAATGGTCAGGTAGGTAGATCCATTCCGCTGAACTTACCTCGATACAGAGCCATGGAAAATCACCTGGGCCAAGAGCTTGTCATCACATGAATCCCAAACCTTATATCCTGCTAAACACAACTGTGCTTAATCACATAATCGTACTCGAATCTGTATTGGTATTCGTATTCGTGTACGAATGCAGAGTCTCTATGCAATACCACACCAGCCCAATCCGAGCCATCACCAGACCAAAAAAACCGAACCTAGACTTTTCATCCCATCCACTCCAAACCAGATCCTCTCAATGATACGTGCCTCCCATCCCACCCAACCATCCATCCACCCATCAGCGGGGAGATAAAAAAGGCTTGTAAACAACCATCATACAGTGTATCGCATCTCAAAAGACTCGCTCAACCAACCAACCAACCAAACCAGCATACAAAACAATCAGTTCAATCAAACCCAGCTCGCAGAAACATCTGAATCCTCGCCAAGCAAACCAAGCTCAAAAACCATCGGGGGAGTCCAGCTTCAGGGACAGGACGTACCAATCTCAACCCCTTTGGGGGAGATCAAGTAATCCCATCGCCATCCACCAAACTCAACCCCTGCGGGAGCGAGGCGTAGCTCAAAAAGACTCAAGACTTCAAGACTCCTGCTTGCCAGCATGCATGCATGAATGACCGTGACCGAACCGCCTCATTACCCTCAACATACACAAAGTCTCATTCTCTTTCTCATTCTCATCCGTAAAACGCCCGTGTCCAGTCCCCAAAAAAAAAAAAAAACGATTTCCGATCGAGTTGCCAGTGAGGGGGTATCCATGTGCCGAAACGAATGCCAGTAGCCTCCCAAAAACGCCGTGTCGCTATGCAAACATGTAGAAAGGTGTAAGGGAAGAGAGAGGACGCAAAAGCACGCCCTAGGTCAAGCGAAGCTTCTTCGGCGTTGCCATGGTGATGCCGCCAAACTCGCGCTTGCGCTTCTGAGCTGTGTACGGGCGCATGACATCGAAGGCGCCGGGAGCAGGGCCCCTGCGGACGGCAGTCATTGGCGCAAAGTTGATGGGCCTGACGGGAGTCTGCTTGAGCCAAGGGAGATGGGTCTGCGGCTTTGGTGGGCACGTCTGCTGGACGGGATTTGCGATGGGGGAAGGCGCCGAGTTCTCTTTCTCCTCGTCCAGGTCGAAGTAGCTGAGGGTCTTGTTGAAGATGGAGCTGCCCGGGGTGGAGGGGACGATGCTCGGTGGCACGTAGTTGAGGAGGAATTCGCGGGAGAATTGGAAGCTGGGGTCGTTGTCTTGCTGAACAGGTGGAGTGGGGTTCTTTGCGAAGACTTGACCTGGGGTGCGCGCTGGGGTGTATGCGATCTTGGAGATCTTCTTGGGGGAGGGAGTGTTGGTGGTGACTGCTGGGAATTTCGCCATAGCGGCCGCGACATCAACACGGTATTCGTTCTCGGGCATACGCTTCTTGCGCTTCTCGGACTCCATGGCCCAGCCGAGCTGGACGCACTTGACTGTTCCGTTCGTGGCCGCCACCTTCTGTAGAGTAGCGAGGCTGCCGCCCATGAAGATGACGTGCGTGATGTTAGTAGTGCTGTTAGAGAGCCAGCTTCTCATGACTTCGCCGCCCAGTTCCTCGACGAGGCTTTCGAAGAGGTGGTTCTTGTTGACACCGTCTCTGTCGTGGACGTCGACGTAGACGACACATCCGGTGAGTGGGCCGTCCTTGACGAGGAGTGAGTCGTCGAAGATGATGCTGGAGGCCCGCGGGGTCCAGGCCACTGCCTTCTTCTCGCCGGTGGCGTCACGCTTCTCTGGTGAGCGCATTGCCGACTTGAGCGGCGAGGTGGAGGACATTGAGGAGCTGGCCTGCTGGGCAGGCGCGAGCTCCGGGACCGCGAAGACTGGCATGGCGACTTCTGGCTGAGTCGCGACGACCGGCGAGGCCTCTTGAACCTCCTGGACCGGCTCCGGCACCTGGATGTGAGCTGGAGTGCTCGGGTAGTGCGGAAAGTCCGCGAAGGGGTTCTCTTGGGCTGGCGAGGCCACCTTTTCCGCCGCCGCCTTCTTGCGCGGAGCCCGCTTGGCCGCCGCGTTGCCGGCCTTGGGTTTCTTTGCCGGCTTCTTCAGCGGCGAAACTGGCTCGGTCTTCTGGGCCGTAGCCCTCGTTGTGCGCTTTGCCGGGGCCGGCGCAGCTGCTTTCTTCGGGGCCCTCTTGGGCGGTGCCGCAAGAGGCTTTGGCGGCTCTGCCGCCTTGCGGGTGGAAGAGCGCGTGGCAACCATGTTGCCGTGAGTCGGGGGTGTGGGAAGGGGGCTTGGGCGGTCTGTGGATGGGGGTGTATCGCAGCTTCGCTGGGAGAGACGATGGTGGTGTGGGATGAAGCTGCGAAGGTGAGCTCGTGAGAAGGTGCGACACAAAAGCCACGATGTTGGCCCGTGCACACCACTCGATAAACAGCGTTGACATGGCAACCAACTCGGCTACGGTGCTTCGTGGCATCAATGATGATTTTGCTAGCTACTCATCCATCACACCCCGCAGCAGTCTCGCAAATGGCCCTCGCTTCTTGCGCAATTCCCCAAATGAGCCTTCCTCGACCACGCGCCCTTTGTCCAACATAATTACATGCTCGGCAATCGCCATCATTTCTCGCGCGTGAGTTATGATGATAACCGTCATCCTTCGCTGCCCCGCGTCGTGTCCCACTCCCTTTGAATCGAGCGGTCCCGTTCCTCCGTCCTTCCTCATCTCCGCCACGAGGCTCTGCACCGTGTCGCGCACGACATTCGCCGATTCTACGTCCAGCGCGCTGGTCGCCTCATCTAGAATCAGGATGTCCGGGTCGCGCACAAGAGCCCTCGCGATGGCGATGCGCTGCGCCTGGCCACCCGAAAGCCCACTTCCTCCTGCACCAATCACTGTCTGATAGCCTGATGGCAGGCTGTTGATGAAGTCATCTACACCGGCCGCCGTTGCTGCCGCACGGATGTTCTCAGGCGAAGCGCGTGAGGAGGATGGAGACAGCCCATATGCGATATTCTCCGCGACTGTACCAGGAAACATGACTGGAGTTTGGGAGACGATGGCCATGCGAGACCTCAGAGTAGACGTATGCAATGTCCTGATGTCGTGGCCCGAGACCGTGAGCACAGGATTTTTCGGATTGCCGGCGTTGGCTTCCATCTGATACAACTTCAGAAGAAGAGCTGCAATCGTGGACTTGCCTGAGCCCGATGACCCTACAATGGCGGTACAACTCCCACGCGGTATGGTGATGTTAACGCCCTGCAGGACCTGGTGATCTTTCCTCGTAGGGTACGAGAAGACAGCGTCTCGAAAAGCAATTGCGCCTGCTGAATCGAGCTGTGTCGTCCCTTTGAGTTCATGCGAGTCTTGCGGCAAGGTTGCCAACCGGATGAGTCGAGCCGCAGCATCCTTCGAGATATTAATCTGCGGTATATAGTTGACAATGAAAGTAGCATTGTTCGAGGTCAGCAAGAGAAGCGCGAACGTCTGCAGGATGTTCGGAAGCGTAAACTCGTTTCTAGACAGAATGTAGGCCCCAAACCAGAAGGCGAGAGCAGATACGAAAAAGACGGAAGAGTAGTTCAGTCCATAGACAGAGCCGGTATAAATCGCCCGCTTGAGACCTGTCCTGAGTGCATCGGCAGTCTTGTCACCGAACTTCTTCCGGAAGACGTCCTCGAGGACTAAACATCGAACAGTGCGGATATTGACGAATGTCTCATGCAAGACTTGTCCAACATTTTCGTCTGCCTCGTTTGTGAGTCTCTCCCATCGGCTGCTGATCATGTTGTACGCTTTCATGATGCCGTAGAGCACAGGTACAGTGCCCATGGCGACCAACGCAAGCTTCCAGCAGGTCGCTAAGCTCCAGACGACGGCGATGAGCACCATCACGACGATCACGATGATGATCCCAATGAAGCGCCCGGGCAGGTTACGGGCCTCCTCTCCGAAGTGGTCCAGACACTCTGCGAGACGCGAGAGGCTGTTCTCTTCCCGATCGAAGAACTCTCGTGGCTGCATCAAGATTCGTCTAAGAGCCTCAGCTTTCAGCGAGTTGGCCCAAGTCTGCGCTGCGACATCGAAGAGAAAGTGGAAGCCGTACGTTGCCAGTCCATCTATGATGGCGATGCCTAGGATGGAAAGTGCATATGTCCGGGCAAGGAGCGCTTGATCCTTGACAGCATAGAAGGTCCCGAGCAGCTTGGCGAAGACGAAACCAAACATGGGGGTCGCTGCTGCGTGTACAAAGGCGCAGATGATTGCTGCAATGAGATAAAGCTTGGATTGCCAGTCCAGCCTCGGCCAGAACGTCATGAGTATTCTCGTTATACTCAAACTCTTGACACCAGTCGTAGGCAACTCCTGTACTTCTTCTTGACGACGCCTCCGGGTTATTGCCCGCCTTATACTTATCCTTCCCTTAGTTGAAGGCGTATCGCGAACGTCGAGACGTATAGGAACATCTAGAACCAAGGAGGTGGGTCGTGAATAAATGGGCGATCCGCAACTCGAAAGCGGTCGAGGACGAGCTTGTGATATCCTTCGCATAGGGTACTGATCCCCTTTCGCCTCACCAACAGCTGAGCATTGAGGCGGCATTTTGGCAGGCATTGCGTCTTCTTGATCTTGCTCTGACCCGTCACTTCCCCACTCGAGCATGGGGTTAGAGGGACGACGTTCCATGACCAGGGAGCTGCGATACAGAGAACTCCGATTATTGGGGCTGAAGATGGGCGACATGAAAGTGTCCGAGAACAAGACTTCCCGCATTGTGCGCGGTGGTGGTGGCGCGGTCCAGGAGGCTTCATAGAGATCCCATATCTCATCCGTATACTCCTCGAATGAGTCTATCGAACCACGATGGTCGTCCGGAACCGAGTCTAGAAAGGTGTGAAACGCAGAATGTGGATCAGCTTCAAGCGTCTGTCGATATCCCTCTTGGACAACCTGCGCCCTGTCCAGTATGTACATGAAGTCAGAGGGTAGAATCTGCGTGATGTCATGCGTAATAACGATGGTCGTTTTCCCCTTTCTCCAGGCACGCATAGCTTCAAGTATAGCTGATCTGGTGATGTAGTCGAGCGCACTTGTAGACTCGTCCAAGATGAGAACAGGTGTATCTCGAAGGCGAGCGCGTGCTAGTGCCACGCGTTGTCTCTGGCCACCACTCAGAGCATTGCCTTGTGCGCCTGTGAGCGTATCAAGGCCGTTCGGAAGGTCCTTTACCATTTGACGAAGAAGGGCGAAGTCCACCACATCCTCTAATTGCTTTTCTGGGACGTCTTTGCCCGTATTGGCGAGAGCAATGTTGCGCCGGATGGTGTCGTTGAACAGCACACTATGCTGCTCCACGAGGGTGATGTTCTCTCTAAGCCAGTGGCTGCTTAGATTCTCGACAGAGGTGCCATCCAACGTGATGTCACCACTAGCGGGTTTGTAGAACCGGACAAGAAGTTGTCCTAACGTACTCTTCCCAGATCCGCTTCTTCCGACCACGAACGTTGTTTCTCCGGCAGGGAAAAAGATGGATGCTTGATTGAGTGCAGGTTGGCCGGGTCGGGTAGGGTATGCAAAGGACACCTGCTCGAGTAAGCAGACATCGTGGAACAGAGACAGCACTCATACCTTCTTGAACTCAATATCCCCAGAGCACCTTTCTGGTCTCTCACCTCCGCCTCGCTCCACAGCGTTGTCAAGGCTCGATATACGGTCTATGATGGCTCTGAGCCTAGCGCCTGCGATCTTCCCTTTTTGCAGTATAATGAACTGCGGCATGAACGAGGAGATTCCCTGCACGGCCATCAACGCGCTGTAAAAGGTCGTAACAATTTGTCCGGGGTTTCGTTTCCCAGTCGCTACGAGGTGTCCTCCATACTAGAAGCCTTGTACAAATATGCTTAGCGTGAAGAATTGTAGAAGCCCTATCTGTGCAGAACGCACGTTTGCCAGGCGCTTATAGAGTCCTCCAGCGCGAGCGATAGCGAAGCCGTAGCGGGCAAGTTCGGATCGCTCGCCGTTGAAGCACTTCACCGTCTCTATCGAGGAGATGGCAGAGGTGACGGTTTTGAGCGCGGACTGGAGAGCATCTGATTGTGCGAATTCGTGTCTCGAGAGCTGTCGCGAGAGGAGGGCGATGGCCAAAAATATGAGGGGAATCGTACTGATACTGACGAGCGTGAGATCCCAGCAGAAGTACAATGCTACCCCCATGGAGCCGATGGTCAATACTGCGGCTTGACTACCCTCTCCAAAAGGAGCAGAGGTCGATTGTTGGAGATCGCGGATCTGCATCTGTATGGTGGGAAGCATTGCCGCGATACCGCTCTTGCGTGTATCATACCAATCCAAGTCCTTCTGGAGTAGTGCGTCGAACACCCGCTCGCGAGCGCTGCGCGCTTGAAGTTCTCCGAAGGCCAGATAGAATGTAAAGAAGAAGCTACACGCGAACCAGTTCAGGCCGACCAGTGCTGTCATGTATGCGCAGTACTTGGAAGCATTGTGCAATAGCAGAGACCCCGATATCTTGCCAGCTCCAAAGTCTGAAAGTTGCCGAAATAGGAGACCGTAGAGAACAGCCAGCGCCGGCTCGCTGAGTGCAGCGATGACTGCGGAGATGAAGCCGGCGATAAGAATGGGGAGATGCTTCCGCGTCGTGAAGCCGAAGAGGGCTTTCCAGCCAACGCGCCCAAGGAAGTCATCCTGCTCGTCGGCACTGTGGAGATGATCGACCGGCTTGTCTTGTTCATCTGCCGTAGACGGTTCCGAGGCGGAGGTCATGATGGGTGCGAGGGGGTGCGGAATGCGGCATTACCGACATGCAAGGTGGTTGAGCGAAAAATACGAGCATACGAAACGTATATAAGAAACTGCTGGAATCACTGGGTGTAGACTAGTATGAAGAGCCACTCAGAGCTTTGTTGCCGTTGATATTGTTCTTTGTGCCAGCCACCGCGGTCGCCCTTCGCTCTGAGCAACGTCACTTTCACTTGATGCGGATTACCTGACTGCCTATAGCAAATTATACACGTGTTGTTATACATCCATGATGATGTGGCAGGCATCGTCGGCTTGGCCTAAGTTACGGAGCGCTGGGCGCGTAGCACCAGATCGGAGCAAGACGCTCCACGCTAGAGCGTAAGTGTCTGCGCAGAGTGGCTGCATCTAGTTACGAATGTTCGCCTCATGGCCTTATCCAAGGACTGCATCTTCATCGAAGGGACGGCCGGACAAAATTTGGTATTGTGGGTGGGCTTCGGCTGCCGGAATTCGAGGTGGGACGATAACAGCGAACAGTCGAACAGTCGAACAGTCGAAGACGTTGAAGATATCAGATACCCACTCGCACCTGGCCGGTAGCAAGAACCCCCATGTGATTTATTTACCGCTTGCCTTTTCGTATATCCAGTCATTTAGACCTTCCTTGTTCCTAGGACCATCAGTACGTATTTAGTCTGTGCGTCAAGTGATCTCGCCGCTCACCTTGCGATTTCGATGGCGTAGAATTGCATCCGCACCGCGAATATTGTGTCCTCCTGGTCGTATTCCGACTTGGGGCTCGCTCGCAGCATGGTCCCAAAATTGTAGTCCTCAATCTTCTCCTTGTATTCCTCAATGAACTTGCGCCATCGTTCTTTGCCCTTTTTGCTCTTCATCTCATCCTCTATGATTTTCTCCTTCACATCCAGCTCGGGGAATTCCTTCTTGAAATTCTCGTAGATGGCGTCGTCCATCTTGGTAAGGCGCAATTTGGAGCCTGGCATCATTTCGAGGATTTTCCAGTACGTCTCCATATGCTGGACGACTGCGCACGGCTTTAGTAAAGATGCCTCTTTTCTAGGTATGTGAACTAACCTTTCACAGCGAACTGCTTCTCAATCTACTAGAGCCATTAAACTTTCGTCAACTTGCGACTAAGGTCAGTGGGCACTTACATCCTCGAAGTTATCCGCATTTTCGGCGTCGATGTTCGCGCCTGCCACTCCCAGCGACATCTTCGTGGTCAAGAGGTTGAGCCTGGCAGAAGACGCGTCAAAGGTGAGTGCGAATGCGAGAAGCGCAGGAGAAGAAATGACGGTAGCGGTTCTACTCCCCACTGAAGATTTTAGCCCCGCGTTGCAGCTGACTCAACACCGCGTCTAATCATCAACCTCAACCTCTCATTCACGATCTTTTCTCAATGTCACCAACCTTGGACGTAAGTACTGTCGCTTCTTTGAGAGGCTCTGTATTAATGGGGGCAGCATGAATGTACTCGCGTTCCGGTGACGGCGTTGGCCTGGACTAATGAGATCACTTTCGCCGCGGATGGTCCAATCTTGCGAGTCTATCACAGCAAGGACTTCAAGCCACTCACGTCGCATAGGATCTTCAAAGATCAATGCATTCACGGCATATCCGTGAAGTCTACAGCGCAACATGGTAAAGCAATACTCGCCATTTGGGGAGGGACTTTTGTTCGCTTTGTTCAAGTCTGCCACACATGGTACTCGACCGATGACCCTGGCGATCTACTCTTTTCTCCAGTGATCAAAGTTCCTGATTGGATTCTATGTCTACAGTTCGACCCGTCAAATGAGAATGTTTCGCCAGAACCATCAGAAGAATGCTCTCCATCCAAGATATCAGAAGATATGAGCTCACCTGAGGCACCGGAAGTGCGATCTTCGGTATCGGAAGAGCTGGACAGCCAATATGTCGCTGCTGCTCTGACTGCCCATAATGAGCTTATAAAACTCACAGTGGATCTCTCAGGAATAGATGCATCCTCCAATCACTCTTCCACCTCGTCTTCATCAGATACTATGGCAAAGTAAGCTCGGCAGTCCGTCTCGATATTCGTGCAATTTTACTCCAGACCAATGAAGCTTCTTCCCGAATAGGCACATGCTTACTCTTCTACAGTCATGAATTTCCATTAGTGGTACATTTAGAGAGACTGACGTCAAGTTCGCGGTCGATCTTGTACTCAGCGCACCTACGATGGGAGACCTCTGACCATATCCTCGTCGCTGCTGGTACAGCCTTTGGTGAGATCATCTTCTGGTCCTGGAAGCGGAAAACTATGATGCATTCTCAGCGATCTCAGGTTCACAAAGTCTTCCTTGGGCATGAAGGTTCCGTGTTTGGCGTCCACATCTCGGATTACCTTGGTGAAAGCGCCAATTTCCTGTCTCGAAGATTTCTTGCAAGTTGCAGTGACGATCGAACTATTCGGATCTGGGATGTGACGGACCTCATCACAAATAATGTTGCAGATGACTCTCCAGATGAGCACAGCGACATCCGAAGAGTTCGTCATACGGGATTTGTCAATTCCTCTATCGATGTAGATCACAGTCCATCGAGTTCAACGTGCGCGGCTATCGGTTGGGGACACCTGTCCCGTGTTTGGACCAGTCGTTTTCTTGCTCTTGGAGGAGAAAATGGTTCGAACTCATACCTGTGCTCGGTGGGAGAGGACGCTACATCTCGTTTGTGGCAACTTGTGCCGAACATGAATGAACAAAATTTAGTCCTGCGTCTCGTACACAAAAGCATTGCTGCATTCCATAGCGGCAAAAACATCTGGTCGACTACCATATGTTATCACGATCGCCGCCGTCTCGGTGTCATTACTGGTGCGGCAGATGGCAAAATTGTCTACCATACTTTTCCTGTCCGTTTGGGAACCTCTGACTGCCCGAAAGAGATACACGAGTACACCGTGCAAGACGTTTCAGGGATATCTTCAACATCACCGAATGCTTCCCTGACGCCTCAGAGTATTGCTAGCCAAAAATCATCCAAGGCAGCAGACTTCTTCCGAAGCTATGCTTTTGTAGGAGCATCAACCTTTCTCCTTACCAAAAATTCCGGGAGAGTCTACTTGCAAACTCTTGACAGCACGCCTGGAGCTGTCCGACGTGTATCTTCCTCTCATCTGGTTGCTGAATTGGAGGATCTTCGTGGTTACTCTACCAGCTGCGCACAGAGTTCACTTGGTCTTGCTTTCGTTGCTGGATCAAATGGAAGCATATATGCATTTCGCAATGGTTTCAGAGATTTACAGAAGATACACACATTCCAGCGGAAAGTCAGCAGCATGTTCTGTGCAAAAGGTGGTCCAAACGAGACCTGCACAGTTCGCGTCATAGTCACTCTGATGGGACAGCAAGCCGCTCACTTGCTTTGCGTTGACAGTCTGCAAGAGGAAGGATCTATTCGGTTCAGCACTATTCGGATACCTCTTCCCGAACTGCTAACCGGAATCGTGGTCACAAGTATGACATGTACTTCAAAAACTGCCGGAGAATTGCTCATCGTCCTCGGCTTTCGTGGAGGATCTATAGGTATATACGCGAGCGAAGACCGGGGTACTAAAGGCTTAAAAACCAGAACCACTGAAGCATCCTTGTTGCGTGTCATCGAGAAAGTGCATGGTAAAGAAACGGTCACGTCCCTGGTGTGGATACCTACGGAGTCCCAGCCAGCATATGGCCATCTAGTATCGGTTGGCAGGGACGGATGTTGTGCTATCCACTTGATCAACCTTGACAAAGATGCGATTTCCTTGGTGCATCACCTCTCGCTGCCTATTGGTACCAATATTGAAGGCATCTATGAGCACAACGGTCACCTCCTCGTATACGGCTTTTCTAGCACTAAATTCATGGTCTACGACACCAATGATGAAGAGGAAATCATGAACATCGAGACTGGAGGCTCACATCGCAGCTGGGCTTTCCAGCCGCACGCTTCGAGAGAGGGCGGAGGTACGCTTATCTGGACGAGAGCATCTGGCATGCATATATGCAGTCAAAACGGGCCCAATCATCGAGTCATACGGGCTGGCGGTCACGGACGGGAGATCAAGAGCGTGGCTGTCTCCCAGAACTTAGACGTTGCTATGGACACACAATTGATTGCTACTGGTGCTGAGGATACGGATATCAAAATCTTCGAGTATGATGGCTTAGACTTAACATGCCGGAGAACGCTACAGAGACACACTACAGGAATTCAACACCTACAATGGTCAGAGAGTGGTGAGTATCTTTTCAGCAGTGGCGGGTGTGAAGAGTTCTATATTTGGCGGATACGAAGACTTCCAGGATTCATGGGCATAGGTGTGGTTTGTGAATCTGTGTATATGCCTGAAAGCGAGCACTCAGATCTTCGAATCATGTCTTTTGATGTCCGCACACGGGAAGGGACCGAATCCGGATTTCTTATCGTCATGGTCTTCTCAGATTCGCACATGAGAGTAAGGTTCCCCAAATGATTCATATCAAGTATATTGCTGATGAAAGAGTAGCTATACAGCTACGATCCTTCTGGTGCTGTAAAATGGGCGACTCTTGCCAAAGGGACTTACTTCACCTCTTGTCTCACACAGTGCCTCTTCTTCTCCTCGAATACCATTCTCACCGGTGGTACTGATGGCCATGTTGTATTCTGGCCTCTATCGCCTGAAATACATCGCCCACACAGCGCTACACCGAAGTCTCCCGCCATCTTGCACTGGGAACAGCCTGCACGTATTCACCAAAACACGTCCAAAACCCTCGATACAACTGTTCTCGAATCTGGAGCGAGGCTAGTCGTGTCTGGCGGAGACGACGAAAGCCTGGCATTCCTCTTGATCCAACCAACATCAGAGACAAAGGCCAACCACATCCCATCACATGCTCCGTCGCCTGTTATCGTGAACAGGGCCCACGCTGCAGCCGTTACAGCTTGTGTCATTCTCTCGCTTCAAGGCAGGGTCTATGTCCTTAGCTCGGGTAATGATCAATGGATTCGGCTGTGGGAAGTAATTCCCAACCCAATGCACACAATGAACAGTTCACATGGAGTGCAAACTTCGAACGCTCCGGCATCACAGGATCCCTTATCTGTAAGGCGGCTCCGAAAGATAAGATCGAATGTCGCAGATATGTCTAGTATGGCAATACTATCGCACAGCGAATCTGCTACCAGAGTCTTGACCTGCGGGGTGGGGATGGAGGTTGTCCGAATCGACTGGACATAACGTCAAAGGTTCGGCAGTATGTATACTGATTCTCGTGCATCTCGGGTCTCTACATCCCTGTGAGGTATTATCCATTATTACGAAAACAACTCGGCATGCGCAGGCTCAGCGAGCTCTGTCTAGGTCTCTGTTTCCCTCATCCCACCCGCTCCGTAGTCCCCCCAAGCCTCGTTCCCCAGCCCCAACACATCGCCCCCCACACTCTCCCTCAGGTATCTCTCGTACGCTTGTACGGTGTGCCGCTGGCTCTCTAGATCTCCTCCTCGATTGTGTGAAGAGTCTGTTATGTGTAGCAAGAATTCTTCATAAGCTTTGCTCTTGGTAGGACTTACATAGCCATGCATCTGATTGGCCAGAGCATTCATCTCGTTCGACTTCGGATGCGAAGGTCCCGGTGCGGCCTTGGTCACTGGTGCTGCTTTCACTATCAGTATCACTATTGCATGGGTGCGGAAACTTACTCTTCTCCACCTTCCCCTTCCCCTTCCCCTTCTCCTCCTCACGCTCGACCTCGAACATAACTCGGTACTTCTCCTCGAGCCACGCCGAAATCAACCCAGGAGCCCACCCCCCAATCCAAGCCAAACCCTCGATTTCCTCACGTTCGTCTTTGGCGTACATCTCCTCGATGATCTGCTCCCCCATCTGCCTGCCGAACTGGCCGTTCTCGACACGGCGAAGAACATCTGCGTGCATTGTCTTGACTCGCTCTCGCACCACGGCCTCGTTGAGCGTCTTGACGAGGGCAGGGCTGTTGAGTACGTTCCACCAGCGGCGCAGCTCACGATGCGCGATTGCAGCGGTCATGTACGCGCCTGTCGCCGGGTCCTTCGCGTCCGTGACGAAGTCGTCTGCCTCGGTGAAGCCTTCGTTGATGCGGACGCGGATTCGATCGTAAAGCTCGCGGATGACGGCCAGGCAGACGTAGTACAGATCCTCGAAGTCTTCGAGCGGGCGCTGCACGGGTGGGCGAATTGTCTTGCCTTCGGCGATAAGCTTGCGCGTGAGTCCGATGTCTTTGAGGAGGTTCTTGACGGGGCTTGGTGCGGGCTTGCCGTGGCGGAGACGGTTGTAGATGGTGGTGAGGGAGATACTGTAGAGAGTTGGTGCAGGGGAGTTCCAGAGCGAGCCTGTGTTCTCGAGCCAGATTAGCTTTGTGGCGATGCTGAGGATGCTGTTCTTGACGGCTGCATCGTCGTCGCCAGACTCGAGGAGCCAGATTTCTGCTTCGGATATAGCTTCTGGAAGTGGGCTGAGCTTGGGTGTCGGACGCTGCATTTCGGACATTGTTGGTGGGATGTCGTGAATGTAGATGCAGGAGTACACTTGTGAGTCTATGAAGCTTAATAGTCAGGAGCGCGGCTTGCTGTGCGAATCGAGGCTCTTCGTAAAGGCTAGGAAGATGGAGAATAGCTGCCTGCTGAGACGAAGGAAAAGGTAAGGTGCTTCGAGGCAAGGTAAACAGAAGGCAAACATTAACGTTGTTGTGGTTGTTTGTACGAGTGACTGCCAGTCTCGCCGATTCACGTCTTTCACTCGAGGGACATTGGCTAAGCAACACCTCGTGACGGCGGATCGTCAATGTGGACTGCACATGTACATATGTAAACGGAGATTTTAGTCGAGAGTTGCAATAGTAATGCCTGCACATTCAGTATAAGGGTTTTCTGTAGGGTCGCCGAAACTTTTATTTTTGACATTCAAAGCAGCCCCAAAAATGCAAAGTCGATGTCTTGTATTCTGATCCGATCGTGGTGGTCAGAACAAGAGTACTGGAATCAACGTGTTTGACTGTCGCCATCTGTAGTAAAAGAACCATAGTCAGTACAATTTTAGCTCTAGGTGTCCGAACTCTGAACTAGCTGAAAAGGAGCAAGAGGGTCGCTATACATACTCATCTTGATATTGACTGTACAAGTTCAGAGCCAAGGATCCAAGTCTTGAGCGACATCAAACGTTCTTCTCTCATGGTGGGGTTCTATTTCGACTTGTGCTTAAGTCTGCAGACTTCGAATGATCGTACGATGCATACTGTAAGTCTACTGGTGATAAGCATTCAGTTTTGCTGACTGAAGTAACTGTCTAAGGTAAGGAAGGATGCCAAAGGTCGTTGGCTCAGGTTCTTGTTAGATCCTCAAAGTCTTCCTTGGAAAGATGAGTTTTCGGGATAGAAAAAGACTTAAACTTCGTATTTGCCAATATCAGATAATCAGAGGACGTGGTATTTGAAGAGGTCTGAATCTATTGTATAAGCTTAGTCCATGAATAGCAGCTAGATATTACTCCGAATTCGCGTGAAGTACCTCTACGCCGACGAGCAACCCGATACATTTCAATCCTTTCCGACAGACATATGTGATCAACACTCGTGCAACTTCTTAGCAAACTGTTACGTCTGTTAGCCGCCACCGTTTTTCAGGAATTGGAGCAAACTTACTGCCAATAACGCCATTCACAGGTATGTCGATACTCGTCGTATAACTTGCCGCATCACTAAGTAAATAGACATAGGCGCCACCTAGCTCCTGTACCTCTGCCAGCCTCGGAATGCCCCTGTAGTACTTGAGTTGTGACTCCCAATCTGCCTGCTTCTCAACCCAATACGTCATAGCTGTTTTCACTAATCCTGGAGATACGGAGTTGACCCGGATACCATGCGTAGCCCACTCCATCGCTAGCGTATGCGTCATGTTGCGCACTCCGCCCTTCGAGGCGCCATAAGGTGCAGAAGGCACGACTTTGTTGGGGCGGTAGCTGGCCATGGAGGCTGTGAAGACGATGCTGCCCTTTACTCCTTGCTTGATGAAAGCCCGAGCGGCAGTGCGTGCTGTGTAGAAGGCGCCGAAAAGCTGTTCGCAGAGACCAACCCGTCAGGCGTAATTCCAACTGTAGGGTTGCTACGTGAAGTACTTACGTTGACGGCGAAGAGCGCCTCAATTTCTTCCGACGTAAAGTCCAGCGCACTCTTGTGGTTGGTACGCCCCGCGTTGACGACCATACCGTGCAGTGCACCGGCGTCCGTCAATATTTGATCGACAGCTTTAGTGATGCTGTCTTCCTTCGTGACATCGGCTTTGAGTGCGAAGAGCTGGCCCGGGTACACTTTTGCGATGGTCTTGAACTCATCGTCAACCTTGTCTGCGTAGTCTATGCTGTAGACCTTCGCGGCGCCGTTGGCGAGACAGCATTCTGCGATGCCGAGGCCGATTCCGCGGTTTGCGCCCGTAACTGAAGTTTGCGGTGTCAGGTATTGTTCAGATTATAGAGGCGATGGGCTGGAGATAGAAGGGGTAGAGCGTACTGGCAATTATCTTGCCCTGCAGAGTGATTTGTTTCTGCACAGGAAGGTGGTCGGCTGTTGGCGCTGTTTCTGACATCGAGCCCATCTTGGTAGTCAGGAAAATATCTCTCGAGATAATGGATCAGGAGCGAGTGCAGGAAGCAGAATGAGACGTTCTAAAGTTGGCACAGAGCAAGCCGACGCTGCCCCTCGATATACATAATGCTATCGTCCATCGTTCTGCTTGCCACTCCGTGTGCCGAGTGGAGTGCCCATGGGTTCGCGGGCGTCAATCTGCCTCGTTCCGTGAGGCATGGGGTATGGTTCTAGGGCAACCGTTGGTAGCATAAGATGAGGTATGGAGCGAGCCCTCGGCTCGAGGGCTAGCGGATGCACCACGACGATCGGCACCTGTAGACTACAAGCGCTCAACCCACCGCCAAGTCTCGGATATAGGTCATTCATTCATGAGGGTGAGATTCATTGCGTCTCGGAGGGGGACTGTCGATCGCTCAGAGTCTTAAGAATATGAGGTGTCGCGCTGACAGCTGTGCTGAAACAATACAGCAGTGTTCATCATGAACGCACGATCATCGACCACGACTTTGTCCCATCTTCTTCTACACGGCGTTTCGCGGCCACAGACTGGTGCCCTTCCGCGCTTGTTCTCAAGGGCGATATCGCAGAAGACTTACACGTTGAACAATGGCACCAAACTCCCAGCTATTGGCTTCGGAACCTTCCAGGACAAGGAGCAGCAAGAGGGCGCTGTGTACGCTGCGCTGAATGCAGGCTTCCGGCACATCGACACGGCCAAAGTATACGACACAGAAGAATTCATCGGAAGAGCGATCAGAAAGGCGGGTGTGCCGCGCAACGAGTTGTTTCTTACGACCAAGCTTTGGTGCAATGATTTTCACCCGGATGACGTCGAGCCTGCCCTGGACGAAACCCTCTCCAAGCTCCGGACCGAGTACATCGACCTTTTCCTCATGCACTATCCTTGCACGTTCAAGAGAGGCTCGGAGCGCTTCCCTAAGGGCGAAGACGGCATCATGCAAATGGGTGAGACTACTTACGTTGACACGTGGAGGGCAATGGAGAAGCTGGTGCAGAAGGGCAAAGCAAAAGCCATCGGCGTATCCAACTTCAGTAAGGGCGAAGTGATAAACCTGTTCGACCATGGTTCCATTGTAAGCATCCACTCCTCAGTCCCTTCGACAACTTCACCGTTAATCACGTGAATAGGTTCCTGCCGTGCACCAAATGGAGCTCCACCCCTACCTCCAGCAAAAGTCCTTCGTCGAGTGGCAAAAGTCAAAGGGCATACACATGATGCATTTCAGTCCCCTCGCCAACCAGAACAACTTCTACCGCGACATCTACTGGGCCACCGGCAAGGCCAACACCACACACCTCATCGACGAGCCTATTCTAAAGGAGATTGGCGACAAGCATGGAAAAAGCCCGGCTCAGGTAGCGCTCGCATGGGGGCTAGCAAATGGCCGCTCAGTAATTCCGAAAAGTGTGGTGGATTGGCAGATCAAGCAGAATCTGGAGAGCGATTTCCCGTTGGATGAGGAGGATATGGAGAAGATTGGGAGTTTGGATAAGGGGTTGCGGTTCAATGATCCAAGTTCTGCGTATAATTGGAAGCTGTACAGTGATCTGGAGGGTGCTTGGTCGAAATGAAATGCGACCGTCGCATGGAGGAGAGGAGGAAGAGTCCTAAAGATAGATAGAAATCCACTAAGTAAAGGAAGGTAGTGGAAATGAAAGACAACTCTGGCAGCTCCTATGCAGAGAGTTCTTTGCCTACTACTGATGGTGCTGCAAAGCTGGACAGGCAACATGTGAGGCAGTAAAGCAATCCCAAGCTCTGAACTTAGAGCCGGGCTGATTCAACAATGCGACCTTAGTATAGACAGGTTTTGTAACATTGCTCATGCAAGATTCTCGAATGGTCGCGCACAAGGAGACGAATAAATGTGTTACTGACACGTTCATGACATCTCTCACAGTAGGTGAAGTAAGGAGTAGATTAGATGTGGTTATCACTACATTTCTCCAAAGAATTACACTGCTAAATGACCTTTTCAAGGATAAGAACTGGATAGAGTATCTTAGAAGCCTTTCTATGTGAACTGCATGTTCGAATTGAACAGCGACAATTGTGGCCGGGATATGTTTGTCACGAGACAAGCCATTACATTGCCTTCGATCCTTCAACATGCGAGGTGGAGCTTCCGGTCTTTGCTTCAATGTCATAGCTTTGATCATGATGAGCATTTGTGATGGCGCTCATCACGTACTCCTCCTTTAGTTCTGCAAACCTCTTCTCTGCAGCCCAGGTCCAAGGCTGGTCTGCAGCAAAAAGCAGATTCATTTCTTCAAGAGTCCTCTGGTTAGACTCAGGATACAGAGCCCAGACTAGTACCACTCTTGTTAGCGATCGCTCAAGAACCCGATTCATACAATCGAGGGAGAGGGTACTCACCAATCGGAATGCTGACTGCGTTGATGGCACCAAAGATGTAGAACATCTTCTCGTTGATCGAGTTAACAATGTAGGGCAGAGCTAGAGTCAGTGTACCTGTGACGAATCAGTGGACGTTGCAGTGTGGGTGGGTGGCTGGATTCAACTCACCATTTCCGATCGACCATCCCACGACGCCCCAGGCCATGCCCTTCGCGCGAACTTGCAAGGGGAAAATCTCGGCAGGGTAGAGCCACGGTACAGTTAGCCATGTAGCCCCAAAAATGAAGGTGTAGATGTACACCATGGACGCCGCCGCCGCCCCCCACGAGTTAGCCGAAGAGATGTTGCCCGCTTCTCGGGCTGTCAATCCCCCTCGAGAGAGGCCACCACACAGGAACATGGCCACTCCTTGGCCGACCGAACCCCAGTAAAGTGTCCAGCGGCGGCCGATTCGATCGATTGTGACTACGCAAATTAGTGTCGAAAACATGTAGAAGATGTTGTTCAGTCCAGCGACCCATTGCGTCTTGTCGGGGCCGAAGCCAGCAATAGAGAAAATAGTCGGTCCATACATGGTAACTCCAGCGATACCAGTCCAGCACTGAATGATCTGAAGCCAGATAACGAGCTGAACTCGTCGAGCAGTATGTAGCTTGCCCGCCTTGAGGCCAAAGAACATTGAGAAATACGAGGTCCCTTCAGCATCCTTCTCGAGCTCGATGACTGCCTTGATCCCCTCAAGCTCAGCTTCAGCAATTCCAGCATCTTGGTCTTCGGTACCGCGGACTCGCTTGAGGATGTAGAGCGCCTCTTCGTTGCGACCGACCTTTGCGAGCCAACGAGGAGATTCGGGGAATGCCCAGCAACCGATGAGAAGGAATATTAGAGGGATGATTTGGAATGCAATGGGGAACCGCCATCGCAAAGCGGAATAGCCGTTGTCGACGAATCGGACACCGTATGCAAGCCAGTAAGCGACTACCACACCAAAAATGTTGAGGGTGAACTCCATGGCGATGAAAGTACCCCGCGAAGTGTAGTCGGACAACTCCGAAGCCCACGCCGGAACAATGCCATTTAAGATTCCAGTACCAATGCCATTGACCAGCCGAGCGCCGATCATCCAGTTGTGGTTCTGCGACGAGCACTGCAGTGACGCTCCGAAGATGCCCCAGATGGCGCCGAGTCCGATCGCGCTGATTCTGCCGTATTTGTCGCCAAAGTATCCACCAAACATGCAGCCAACGAGAGTACCGAGATAAAAGACGGCCATGATGCCGCCCTGTAGGAGCGAGTCGGTGACGACAACGGTGCCTCCCGGTTCTACGTAGCCGAATCCCATGAGATCCACGTAATTGGGACTGCAAATCATCAGTCTTATGTTAGGGGCTTGTGTTTCATTTGTAATTCGCATGCTTACCTTTCATTGACACCTCCCATCATTCCTTGGTCATAACCGAAGAAGAAGATGGACATGCCGGCCAAGCAGTTGATGGCAATAAGAAGACTGCGCTTCTCTAGTCGGGCATGCACCATCCATGGGTGGTGTTGGTCGAAGGTAAGGAAACCCATGGTGCCTGACAAGAGAGAGAGTAGTGTTTTGCTCGTAAGAGCTTCAGTGTTACAAGTATGGCTACGAAAGCTGATAGAGGTGATAGAAGGCTCCCAGCTCTGAGTCTCCTGGTAGCTCATCTCGAACAACGCGGACACTCAATATATAGCCGTCGAAGTCGGTTGGACCCAGAGTTCCCTCCTAGGTCATCAGAATCAATTCCTGAGTCAGTATGTTCTCGAATTTTGGGATTGGGCCAAAGAGCCCTCGGTGCGGGGCCCCATGGGCAGATGTTAGCCTCACTTAGGCCATACTGTAAGGCGCCAGGGGGGTTCTAGGATATGATCTCATGACTATCTTAATACTGTTTTAGACAATCTTACTATATAGAGATATCTTAATTCTAATATTATTGCTAGGATAGTATTAAACGTAAGATATATTAATAATTAATATATATTAAAAGCTAAGATATATTACTCTATTTTAGATTTTAAATTTTATAGATACTATAGGATAAGGTAAGAGCGCTTATAGGTTTTACTATCTTTACTAAGGCCTTATCTCTTTTACTCTTCTTAGGCTACTATTACTTACTATAGTATAATATAGGGTAATATACTAAAATAAGGCTATATTAGGTTAAAATTCTATATTTTTTAAGCTTATTATTAGCTATAGAGCTATAGTATTAATAACTAATAAGTAAGTAAATAGCTAAAATAAAGGCTTAGTAAAGAATACTAGCTTTAGTAGTTATAGCTTTCTTTCTAAGATATAGTTTAGCTCTTAATATATACTAGAATTTTAATATCTATTAAGATTTAATATAGAATTACCTATAATATATATTAGAACTTATAATATCTTACTATATAGTATATACTAGAAGCTAATACCCTCTTAGTATATTATTAGGAATAATATTATTGCACTGCGATCTTATATAGTGACATAGTCGTAACACCATTTTCTAATACCCCCTTAACGCCTTACAGTAGTGAGCTTTGGGTCACGCAACAGCAAGGTCGCAAGACGGGTGGAATGGCAAGGGCACTCTAGCAACATGGAGACGGGCCGCGGAGAGTTGTTTCGGAACCGACCCTCAGTGCCCTCGAACCGAGCGAACGGTGCCCCGACCCGAGACCACCGTGTCGGGGGATCTCCTCAGGTCCACAGCTCTAGGGGGTTTACCATTGTCGCGAACAGTTTGGATTGCATCACGAGATGCTATGGCAATTCGGGAGCGTCCTTTCTTTGTGAGCAGAAGGCTTCGTTGCTCTCGAGGAAAGAGCAGCTTGCACAGATGCCACGTTTAAAGAGACCACGACTCTCAAGACGAGTCTGCAAACAAACCCTAGGGCGCCTTCCTAGGAATCCAAAAACTCTCCATCCTTTCTTCGAACTTACTTGATTCTTTCACCTTGATTCTATCATCGTCGGCCAGAGCCAAGCTCTGCACCATGCCTCTCTACCAGCCAAATTCGGACATCCCAGTTCTTACACAATTCTGTTTGAAAGGGAAGATAGCGTTTGTTACAGGAGGCTCACGAGGCATCGGCCGTCAGATAGTCCAAGCCCTCGCAGAAGCAGGCGCCGACGTTGCCTTCACTTACCGGATGTCGACCGATTCCGCTGAAACAGCAGCCAGCATTGCCCAGCAGACCAACGTGCGCGTACAAGTCTATCATCTCGACGTTACGAAGCGGGCCGACGTTCTCGCGATCGTGGAGAAAGTAGCCAACGAGTTTGGTGGTGGCCGACTAGATATTGTGGTTGCGAATGCGGGTGTGTGTCAGAACGTGCCGTCGCTCGAGTACGATGAAGAGACATGGGAGAATATGAACAGTGTGAATTACGATGGCGCTATGTGGACGGCGGTCGCTGCGGGGCGGCACTTCAAGAAGCAGGGATGGGGCAACCTGATCATCACTGCGTCAGTTAGTGCAAATTTGGTCAATGTGCCTCAAACACAGGCTGCATACAATGCGTCGAAAGCTGGTGTGCTGCAGCTTGCGAAGAGCCTTGCAGTTGAGTGGGTGGATTTTGCGCGTGTGAACTGCGTGTCGCCTGGGTATATTCTCACCGACAGTAAGTCTTGGATCTATATAATGAAGGCGATGGAAACTGATGGGCTCTACAGTGTTGACCAAGCAGCCAAAGGAATTGCTAGATAAGTGGCTTGCTATGATTCCCGCAAGACGTGTTTGTGCGCCGGAGGAGTTGAAAGGGGTGAGTGTGACCGCTCGAACAGAAGTGTGCATGAGCTGAATCTGACTTGTATTCTAGCTCTACGTATTTTTGGCGAGCGATGCGGCTTGTTACATGACCGGATCGAATATAATCATTGATGGTGGATTCACACTACCATAGAGATTAAGACGGCTGCGGAATCTGATCGAGGTGCTATCTCGTACCCATCTTCGACGCGTAGTTCTAGATCATGTACTTCCATGGATCCATACTCGTACCAACCACAACATATCTGTAAGTATAGAACGCAATGCTGATAAATTAGACAGCGATAGACTTACATATTGACTACTTCCCATATTCAACATCATATGATATATACTCCTATTCGTTAATGTTAATACACATATTCTCTCTAACATAACATTTTTTAAGGTACCCATCCTACTTACTATAACTAATATGGGGGTGCATTACATGTCTACACGGCTCATCATGAGAGTGATACTATTGAGTCTTCTCTCATTGGCCCCACCATCATAGTCCCATCAAGTCACCCTTCACGCCACTTCCCAGCTGCGCCCTCCACATCTTCTTCTCATTCAGCAGAAACATCTCACCCCCCTTCCCGAAACAGAAATTTGCACATCCACCCGGGACAAAGATCTTCCCGAGCAGCGTCCCCCCCGCCGCCCAAACATGCACTCCATCCCCACACCCACTGTACACATTTCCCATCGTATCGCACTTGATCCCATCAGGAATGCCCTGATCCGCAAACGCAAATAGCCTTTTGCTGGCAAGAAAGAAGCCCCCATGTCTCTCTACTACATCAAACGCGTATATGGACGCTGGGCCCGCAGGAGAGTACACACCAGGACACCTCGTATCGCCCCGCACTCCAGCTGTATCCGTAATATACAACGCTCCCTGATCTGGCGAGAAGCACAGCCCATTCGGCTTCAGCAAACTATCCTCCACAGCCCTGATATCACCGTTTCCAGGATCAAAGCGATATGTATGTGCAGGTAGCTGTGGCACAGGCCGGATCCCTTGCTCGAAGCCGTACGGTGGGTCGGTGAACCAAATGCTACCGTCGCGGTGTACGACGACGTCGTTGACCGAGTTAAACCAGCGCCCATGATAGTTTGTGAGTAATGGAGTACTTCTGTATGGCGGTTCGGCGGACATGTAGGTTAGGCCGCCTGGGGTACTGAGCGAGCCTTGTTCGCAGAAGAGAATGCCGTCTCTGTAGTTGACGCCGCCGTTGGCAAGGTGGATGGCAGGGGAGGCAGAGATTTGTTCAATGTGATAGTGGTTTGAGGCTGTAAGATAATGTTATCTTTGCTCGATCATGATGAATCCTGGGGCATGTAGGCGTCAGACTGACCTATACTCCCAGTTGTTTTGGATACTTTGGAGATCTGAACGTACTTGGCGCCGTTCCTCATCAGATGGTTGCTTGTAATGAAGATGTCACCTTTCACATATACGCCAGCTTCGTGTGCGAACGAGTCGGTCGAGTTCTCGGCGATGAGTTCGATGGAGGGATTTTCACCAAGAATTGAGAGGAATCGCTCATCGTATACAATGAAGCCCGGTGTACATCGGAGTCTTTCTGAAGCCAGAGCGGCAAAATAGCCATGCTTTTCACAAGCTGACTCCTTCCATGGGAAGACACTGGTGTTATCAGGGAGAGGCATCGTAGCATGCAAGTTCGAACCCCGACTTGTTTGATAAGAAATCATGGATTTCAAAGTGCGAAAATGGTTATACTTATAGCATGCTTGTTCGTTCCGACTATCGGAATCGGATCTGGTCGCGGTTTGAGGGGTTCAAAGTGACTGTACGCTGGTTCCGACACGCTGGTTAGGGGCCAAAGAGGGTACGTCCATGGAGTCACTGGATCGCACGACAATGTCTTTAATATTCTACATGCGTGCAGATGCAGGGCATTTCCAACACGGAAATCCCGAATCTAGCAAACCGTATACCCGCCGTCCACCTTGATTTCCTCCCCTGTGATATATCGTGACGCATCCGATGATAGAAACACGACCGCACCCATTAGCTCCTCTGGCGGCCCCATTCGCCTCTGTGGAATCTTTGTTTCCCACTCCTTTTTCAAACCTGGATTATCTATAAGAATCTTCGCTTTCCTGCACCATCTTGTAAGCAAGAAGATAATATACGGACACAGAAGCATACACACATTGCAATCTCCGTAATCATGTAGCCCGGACTGAGACAGTTCACCCGAATTCCCTTACTCGCCCACTCGACTGCCAAGCTGGCTGCTAGATGGCGGATCGCAGCTTTGCTGGCATTGTACATAGCTTGCGGTTGGGGTACGTTTACAATGCTGCCGCTGATGCTCCCAATGAAAACCATGTTCCCGGGCGCGTTCTGCCCCATCAAGTACCTCGCAACTCCAGTCGCAACGTAGTACGTACCTTCAAGGTTGACACCCAGCATCCGCTTTATGCGCTCCGGCGGGAGATCAACCGCATCGCAATTCTCACAAAACCCCGCGCAAGAGACCAAATTCGTGATGCGATCGTGCTTATTGAGTATCTCGCGGAGCGAGTCGTCTACATCAGTTTTGCTCGACACATCGGCGTAATGTGCCGTGATTTTCGGCACCATGTGCGAGGGGTGTATCTCTCGGAACTCTTCAGCAATCTCTCGCGCCCGTTCGGCGGCCTCGTCTCCTGTTGTTCCGTAGAGAGATGATCAGCGCGCAACCTTCGGATGAGATGGCGGGAGGTATACTGTGCAAGTCGACAATGGCGAGGTCGGCGCCGCTCAACACCAGCGCGCGGCTCATGGCTAGACCTAGGCCACGGGCACCGCCTGTGATGATAGCGGTTCGATCTACGAGCGAGAAAGATGGCAAGGTGGGCTTGTAGCCACTATGTGATGTGTGAATTCGGTGCCTTGTTGAAGGGTTCGGTCTTCGTAGTGGCCGTTGCATGCACCCTGCTAGCCTAATATGCCAGGACATGACTTTGGAGGTTCGAGGGAGATAGTTTCCTAGGGACTTTGGAGGTTACATAGAGAAGGCCTGAATGGTGAAGTATTTTTGCACACGGCGCTAGGAAATCATGCTTCAGAAATTGCTCGTGCTCTCACTGGCATTCAGACCGGCAATGCTCCCTCCTCTTTCCGACTTTACAGAGATGTGAAATCGGCGGATATCTTTGAAAAGACCAGAGGGCCTGTTAGGAAGCCAGCGAATTTGCACGCGGGCGAGCTAGCCCTCGTGCCGAGGGCTTCCCCGCAGAGATCGGCTTCACGGCCCCAACACCCATGATCACAGCACGCGACAGTCATGGGCCAAGGGAATATGTGTACTTACCAGAGCTCCATCATTGCTGCTTAGCTCTGAGGCATACGATATAGGTCCATAGTCCCCGTGTCGGGGCAAGATGGACGAAGCAACCGCCCGCCGGAGAGCAGCGCAGAACGAATCCCGTCGGCTGAAACGCAAGTCCCGCAGCCAGGGCCTTCGAAGAACCACAGGATGGTAGGCTTCCAGCACCACGTCGACGTTGGCTGAGCAGTTGCAGCATCACCTGTAAGCGACGTCATTTGAGGTGCGACGAAGGGATCCCTGGATGCCGGAACTGCGTCAAATCCAAGCAAGAGTGTTCGTATGCAGCACCACCCCCACAGGAGTCCCCAGAAGAGAATGACAGTACCGAAAACACGTCTACAGAGCCGGAGCTTGCTCTCGAACCGTATCAGGCGCCAGAGCTGATATCGCCCTCGATTTCCATCACCACTACGACCCGTTCATACCTCCCAGAAGACAGCTCCAGCTTCCAGCCAGCACCCACTCCTCCGAACGCCGCATTCTACAGGTGGTTTGGTCTCCTCGCAGACGACGCTGCAGCGGCCGGCGATCTAGATGTGGCTGCTTTGCTGTGCTCGCAAACGCTCATTAATGGGCTGTCCCTGGAGACCTTCCAGGAGCGTTATTCCATTCCTCAGGTTATCGCTCCCTGCTTGTCTGAACCACCGCCATCCGATGCGGCCGACCGCGCGCCGTGGCATGGCTCCCAACCAGCGGATCTGTCAACCAGCGAGGTCGCTCTGTTCGACAACTTTGTGAAGCGCGTCAGTCTCTGGATTGACCTGTATGATCCCAACAGGTGCTTTTCTGTCTTCGTGCCTCACCTCGCTATGCGTGATGCTGGCCTTATGAATGCCATCCTCGCACTCTCATCTCGCCAACTATCCATCAGCCCCGACGCTAGCGAATCTGAACGGGATCGTAGGATCAGCCTACAGTACTACCACGATACCCTGCGATATCTACAGGAGGCCATGTCTGTAGACGCGTATACCACGAGTCTAGAGTTGCTGGCAACAGCACTGATTGTGTCCATGTACGAAATGCTTGATGACTCGGGGAACGGATGGGAGCGACACCTCAAAGGAGTATTCTGGATCCAAAGAAGCCAGCTAATTCATGGGGAGACGGGTGGCCTCAGGTCCGCTGTATGGTGGGCATGGCTTCGACAGGACGTTTGGGCGGCGTTCCGAGAGCGGCGGAAGACGCTAAGTTTTTGGAAACCGACGAAATCATACTCTACGATGAACCCCTATGAGATAGCGGCAAGGATCGTGTGGATATTCGCGAAGGCGGTTGATTATTGCTCAAAGGAAGAACTGGCATCGAGCGAAGATCGGGTGCAGCCGAGGCTTCAAAGGGCTGACGCCATTCTTGAAATGTTGAGTGAATGGGAGGAGAGTTTACCTGTGGAGTTTACGCCGCTGCCTGGGGTCGCTGAGGTAGATCCAGGGAGCGGCTTCGAGCCCCTGTGGATTCATCCACCTGCTTTTGGTATGTTGGCCTTTCGAGGACTCCGGGGAGGCAGAGCTAACGCGGTTCTCAAGGCGTCTCGATGCAGCTTTTCCATGCTGCGCGAATCCTTGTTTTGCTACATAAGCCTTCGCTTGGTGGCATCCGCGGGTATGCTGAGCAGCAAAGGTTCATGGGAGTAGCAGCGACCACGATTAGTCGCATCGCAGTGACACTAACCGATGCCGCACCTAGCTTGATAACATCTCAGTGCCTGTACATCGGTGAGTTTATTTTCACTTTATCTGAAGACAGTGTGTGACTTCAGAGCTACTGGGTGGAGCTGACAGGTGCTAGCTGGCCTGAGCATTCAGAACCTCGAGCAGAGAGAGAACGTGGCCAAGCTCATAGACGGCTGTCACAGACGGGTTGGCTGGCCTCGACATTCGCTCAGCGCAGACCTCCGAGATGAGTGGGCTAAGCTGGATGCCGCATGAAGCAAAGAACACGAGATTCGCGACATCGCTAACCTGGAATGCAGAGCAGAGATCGACGAAGACACAGCGTGCACGGACCGGGAGTGTATGAAGGAAGCCTCGAGCCGGTGGCCACTCGGCTGGGGGGCTCAACCTAGTTGATCCAATCAGAAACGAGCCGGACAACATCCTCCTATCGTGTGACTACGACACCATCCTATCGGCATGGATCTGTAACTTATATCAAGTGGAGGATAGAATAATCATGTCACAACTGATCCACTTACCCTTTCCGACCTACTCAGCATATCGCTACGGCTTCCACCATGGACCCAGCTTCAGATTGGAAAGAGAAGAATAAAAGCATTCGCGTGCTCAGGGCTGCCGAGAAGGACAGGTACGGTGTCATTGCCGCCATCGCATACAACATCGAGCACATCCTGGGCTTCGTCAAAGCAGCCGAAGTAGCGCAATCACCTATCATCATCCAGTTCTTTCCATGGGCGGTAACATACTCGTCGGGCCTGCTCATCCGCGCCGCCGCTGATGCGATATCACACTCATCTATGCGCGACCATATCGTGCTGCACATGGATCATGCTCAGGATTATGATCTCATCAAGCAGAGCGCAGGCCAGCTTCCATTTGATAGCATCATGGTCGATATGAGTCACTACGAGAAAGAAGAGAATCTCAGTAAGACTCGAGAGCTGGTCGCCTACTGCCAACAAAGGGGTATAGCTACAGAAGCAGAGCCCGGCCGAATCGAAGGAGGTGAGGATGGAGTTGTCGACACTGCCGAGTTGGAAGGCAGCAAGACTACGCCAGAGGAAGTCGACGACTTCATCGCTACGGGCGTGGACGCACTAGCTCCTGCATTCGGAAACATGCATGGCGAGTACGATGCCCGAACAGGGCCTCGCCTTGACTTCCAACGGTAAGCGCGCCTTCTACGCTCTACGTCTAGCCTAAGCAGTCACGGCTCACCTCTCGTCCCTCTCCATAGCCTACACCAGATACGAGAAAAAGTAAACAGGCGAGTCTCCATCGCGCTCCATGGGACCAATGGCTTCTCACCCGCGCTGCTGGAGAAGTGCATAGCAGAGGGCTGTACGAAGATCAACGTGAATCGAATCGTTCTGGACAACTACTACGCTCATTTACGACAGCATGCGGCTACCCTGACGCACACGCAGCTGATGGAGGAAGGCACGCAGAAGGTGGTGGACCTCACTGTCAGGTGGATGGGCATTTGTGGTAGCGCTGGGAAAGCACGTCTTACCTCGGAGTCCTCATCCCAACATCTGTAAAGTTCGTCGATTTCCATCAGGTCCGGCCAGGGGTACCGCTGATTGCATCGAATTTACTAGCATCGGAGATGTGGAGGTTCAAAGATCTGCAGCGGAGCCGCACATCTAATTAGTAGCATCAAGAAGCGCACGTCCAACTGAGAAAGCAAGCTCATCTCCGCCAGGCCGACAGGGAGACCGTGGTTCTCGCAGTTCACGTCAAGGAACTTTCCGTTGGTGATGGAAGCCAGGATCCCCGTATGAGTTCAATATACCTGATGCCCAAATAGGACAACTAGGTAGCCCAAAACGTTCGACACCCCGCGCAGACCTCTGCCATGGATCATGTTAGTCCAGCCCGTTACGCAGTCTGTTCTCATTGGAGTAGGAGATGGTTGACTGATTGGTTAGCGTTAACGAATGTCCTGCTTACAGCAGACTACAGTGTGCGATGTCAGGCGGGCCTCCGGGAACAATGCCGTCGGGCTGCATGGGCATAAAATTTTTAGACTGTCGCGAAACTCTATCTGTATGAAGATACCAGAACGTGCCGTACCAGACAGATACTCCGTTTCCTGTACACTACTATGGTATATGCTAGAAGTATTATGAATTGACAGGGTGCTGCGCACGGGCCCCGCACGGGCTATAGAAGGCTCTAGATAACGCTAGTAGGCTTATCTCTACTAGAACCTAGTATTTATATAGAAAAATAATAGTTTACTAAAATTTAATACTATTTATTTTATTTTTATATTTTCTAAAAAGCTATTATATAATATTAAATTTTAGAAGTCTTAGTATAGATCTTAATATCTTTAATAGTAATATTTTTACTCTTTACTTTTTATCTTTTTTATAAATATTTTCTTATTACTATAAAAAATCTATAAATTTTATATAGAATAATTACCTTTATATTTAAATACTTAATTAAGCTAGATTCTTATAAAGAGCTATTTAAAAGCTATTTCTAAAGTTAACCTATTATTAAATTTACTATACTATATTCTCTAAAAAAGTTATAATATACCTTATAGGCGAGCTAGCTATACAGGCGAGCTAGCTACTCTACTAAGACCCTACCAAAATTTATAGTAATTTATAGTAATATATAATACCTTAATAATAATAGACTTTACTAGAATTAAAAGAAGCGCGTATATAGCTTGTAATTTAGGCTATTAAATAAGATGCAACACTAAGTTAGTAACACGCTATAGCTATCTATAATATTTCTTAAAGTATACTAGGCGCTAGATATACTAGAACTACCTTTTAATATAATTATATATCTAACTTAATAAAGCTACTAAAGATAAAAAAGGGGGTAATTATCTAGTATATACTTAATCTAGATAAGTAAGAATTTCTATTCTAGCTCGCTACTTGTAACGGGTATTCTGCTCCGTATACCCAGCCCCCTTAGGTGGCTGGGGCTTGGCACCCTGCCAGGTATAAGACCCCGTAGGAGCCGTGCCTTGCACGACTCCCTAAGGTCTGGTCTTCCTCTATCTATTAATACTATCCCTATACTGCATCCTAAGTCCCTTTTACTATATCTTAGGCTTCCTGCTTAAATACCTCTTATATTCTAGACCTTTATACCCTTTAGAATAAGTAGCTAGCCTTAGCTAGCAAGAAGGCTTAAAAAAGACGCTGTTCTTATAAGTAATAGCAATAAGTATACGCGTACGCGTGTAAAGGCTAAGCCCTTTTTCTTAATATAAAAGTGTAGTATACTAACAAGCTTGCGTATATATATATATAGAGTAGCTCTCCTAGAGTAACTATTAGCAAGGCTGTTAGTATACTAGCGGCCAATAATAGATCCCTTATAAACTATACTTAGGTGTCCTATAGGACGCTGTCGCGCTATAGCAGGGTAGCCTACAGGTTACTTATATTAATATCTTATAACCTAAAGGCCTATAGGCTATATAATTAGGTGCTATAGCTTAGGAGCCTACAGGCATCCGCTAGGCACTATACTAAGCGCTATTGGGAAGCCTACAGGCTACGCGACAAGCCTATAGGCTGCGCGATAAGCCTATAGGCAACAACTAGTTGTTACAATATACAGGAAAGCAAGTACCTGTTAGACGCAACTAGCTATAAGATAGCAAGCCTACAGGCTTTGCAACTAGCCTACAGGCAGCGCAAACAAGCTATATACTATAATTAGTTGTTATAATATAGAGGTCCTACTAGTACCTATTAGATACTAGGCTAAAACCTAGCAGACCGCCTATAGGCTGTCTATACACCGCTATAAGCAAGCAAGCTATTACTACTATACTTTCTTTTATAGCTTAAAATAAGCTATATAAGAAGGAGGAGTAGAGGTAATCTTATATATCTATACCTATACCTTAATAGAGAATAGAGGGTTAAGGCTATTATAGTCTAGTGTATCTATAGGTATATACTAGATATAAGAATAAGCTATAGCTTATATCTAGACCTTATATAGATCTTCTATAGAAAGGAGCTATAGCTTATATATAGAGGATTCTAAGTAAGGCCTAAGTACTCTATTATATATCTATATACCCTACCTAAGGCCCTCTATTAGTTCTAGTTAAATTCTACTAGCCCTAATATAGTAGCTATATATATAACCTATAGGTCTATATAATCTCTATATAGTATATCCCCTCTAAAATAGCTTATACCTAGAAGTATCCTTAGGGAACTAGCTCTATATAACCTTATATAGACTAATAACCCCTCTATAAGTATATATATATATCTAATTAGCGCTGTATATCTTATTATACTATAATCTAGCTCTACCTCTAAAATAGATTAGCTAATTTCTAACAAGCTTCTATAGGGTTTAGCTACCCTATAAGGCTCTAGAAGTCTATAATACCTAAGTTAAGAATATAAACTTAGTTACCTATACCTATATAGAATAAAGATAGCCTATATAATAGCGTAATATACGCGAATTAACAGTAGACCTTATATAGGGCGTTGCTGCTACACTTTATCCTCTATAGAGATACTTCGTTCTCTATAGAGGTACCTTATCCTCTATAAAGGTACCTTATCCTCTATAGAGACACTTTGCCCTCTATAGAGGCACTACTAA